>JBAMCF010000127.1:0-2500 GCA_037075285.1 Drosophila lutescens
ATAAAACAGTATATACACATCTTTGCTGTTACGTGGCCAAGAACATTTAGAGATTGTTGTATCATTAGCTTTGTAAAATGTTCCATCTTTTCTTAAAACTGATGTATAATGTCCTTCATTTAATGCATTTCCATGGTGAAATATGGCACTTGATAAAAAAAATCTTTTATTTTCAAATCTAAGCTCACTTTGTGAAGCATTTGTTAAATTAAAATTTGTTATTTTTCTATTCGCTGCATCGACTAAACTAAGAGAGAACACAAGCACGCGCCCTAAATTTTCTATTAAGGACTGACATTGTAAATAGTTTCCGCAATGTGAGTGTGCACAATATTTGCACAATATCTTCAATATTTTTCCAATTTCCATAATTAAATGATATTAATTCATTCATTGTGCATTTTCTATCTGTAGGAACAGATAGTTGAGCAATTACGTTTTCTGTTATTTGAACATTTGGCCTATAATCGCAGTTAGAGCATTTTAAAGATTCCACAAGTTTATGTACCCATAATTGTTTTATTCGAGCTAGTGAATGCCAGTCTAATAGTTGTCGCAAAAAATCTCCGCTGTCCTGCTGTTTTACGTTGTCAAAAATTCGTGATCGTAAATCTGAAATATTAATGTTTGTCCCCATCATTAAAGGGTTTGTATAATTCAAAAATGATGATTTTAAAATGTTACAATTTCGATCATTTAATACTGATTCCTTTATCAATCTAATATTTATAAGGTATTGAAAAGCAGAGTTCGCATAACAAGCATTGTTTGTGTTTTCCATACCACGTATATTATGAGAAATTGCGTTATTATCATTTTTTTTTGCTTGTTATATTCTTTTCTAATACAGACGGCTCAATGATAGCTGCTCTTTGCCGCCTTAAATATATGTTTTTATCAGAACAATTTTTATTTTTTTAGAATTACCAACCAAATGTTGTAGATCTTTTCTATATTTACTTCTTAATCGATTGTATTCTATAATAGCACCATCATTTGTCTTTATGCTTTTCGGATTAAGGTTGAGAATATGTAGACCGGAAAGGGTTTTCAAACGAGATAAAGCAACATAAGTTTGACCATTTGCGAATATACTGTCACCAATATCAACAACTCCGGAGGTGATTGTTAGCCCTTGGCTTTTATGAATGGTTATTGCATACGCCAAGCATATTGGAAATTGTTTTCGAACTATATAAACGTTATTATTTAGTTGAAACTTTGATTCGATGCGTTCAATTTCAAATTCATTTTCCTCGAATTGGACAGTCAACTTTACAACACTTTTAAAAGTGCGGGCGTTTACGATACTCACCGTTTCATGCAGCTTCTTTATTATCCCTATAGATCCATTAACTAATCCGGATGCAACATCTAGATTTCTAAGTAACATGATTTTTGCTCCTTTTTTAACTTCTATTGTATCTGCCAAATTAGCAGTTTCTGAGCATTTACCTTTCTTTTTCAGTTTTTCCAGAGATTTAGCTGCTTTAGCTTTCTGAATGGCAGTCTTAGCTTCGATTAAGTCTTCAGCGGTGAGCAATATTTTTTCTGAAGGAATTATTTCCAACATTCCTTCGTTTAACTTTGAGCATTGTTCCCTTGTAGGAAATAAACAAATTGTATGTGCAGGCAACTTTCTAATGTATTCGATGAGTTCGGAAAGACATGTTTCAATTGTATCGCTATTTAATTTAATTTCTCGTTTAGATAAAAGCTGATAATCTTTCTCATCTAAAATGCCTAACCTTAAATGTGCTAAGGTATTTGAAAAATCTTGATCTGATTGTTGTCTGACATTTTGTGTTAGCTCATCATAAGAAAATAACTTGACCCATAAATTTGTAGGGTGCAGACCAGAAAAATGTTTTTGAAATCTCTCTTTAGTCATATTAACAAATGGAGAAGGTTCGTTTACTGGATCTAGTTGCAATAAATCTCCAAGAAATAAAATGTTTACTCTTCCAAACCAGCCATCTGGGTGTTCTAAAGTATCAAATATTTCGCATAATCGTAAATTTATATATTGCAATGTTACATTCGAAACCATAGAAATTTTTCAATTATAATTAGGCATACATTTTTAAGGTTATCCCGCAATAACTTTAATTTTGAATTGTTTAATTGTGTATATTTGGCAATGCCTCCATGCTCAACAGGCAAATTTAACAATCTATGTATAGTTAGGCCATTTACATTTCGAGCTGCAATTCCAGTAGGACCAGCCACAACGACTTATTCTCCAAGGCTTTTTATAAGAAATTTTCTAAGCACATTAATTAAAAACGATTTTCCAGTGCCTCCAACTCCAGAAACAAATTTACGTAACACATTTTTTGGAGATAGTCTCGGATTTTTCATTGTTTTATTTTCAAGCTCTGCTTTCCATGCAATACAATAGTTGGACACAGTATTAACAAAATCGTCAAATATTCTTTTTTGGTCAATATTAAGCTGATTAATTTCGTCAGAAATTGAAATATCATTTTCATTTAAAGCG
>JBAMCF010000127.1:5000-39161 GCA_037075285.1 Drosophila lutescens
TCGTCAAGCGGCGACATGTGTATGCCCTTACATTTTAGGAGCATTATTGTATTTCGAAATAAACAAATTAATTTCCTGTTATAAACTTAAATTGTTTATTCATAAAATTTGAATTTACTTAAACAATACATTTACCTAATTCAATTTTTTATTTAACTTGATTTTATAAGTTAATTTTTTAGTTTATTTAAAAAAAATGGTCCATTAATATTTATTTAAATATTATAACAGTAACAGTTTTAAGAAATTGCGTTTTTACTGAACGAATACAAATTACTTAGTCGGATATATGTATATCGCTTTAGAAAGGGTATAGGAGCATTGGCACTCGTCAACAGCGAAGACGAAGCAAACGAAATCGGTTAAAGGGGTAAGAAGAAGACTTGGTCCATCGCATTATTTTCAAAGGTTTTCTGAGAGAAGGAGTGTTTTGCGTGGTTAATTAAATATTTTGTGACAAGTGATATATACATAAATTAAAGTCAGGTAAGTGCTACCTTAAATGTAAGATATTGTGATAGACTTAACTTTAACTTGCACCAATTTTGAAAGTGATTTGTGTTTTGCAAAAAAACCTAGAAAGTTCTGTGTGCATTAGCCGAAAGTGGCAAGCTGAAACGCTTTGCAACAATAAAAAACAAAACGAAATTAAATATAACAAGAGAGAACGCTATAGTCGGGTGCCCCGACAATCAGATACCCGTTACTCAGGTAAAGGGAGTGCGAGGGAGATCGAGATAGAAACTTTGAACACGCATAACTTTTTAACGAATGGTCCGATTTGAAAAATTTTTTCTACATTTCGATAGGTATTGATAAACACAATAAAACTGCATTTTTACTTTTCCGAAATATTGAAATTTTTAAAATCGTATATAAGCGATTGTGGGCGTTAGAGGGGGCGTGGCACCTTTTTGAAACAAACTTGCGCTGCGTAGGAACTCCTAGAATCTGTATGCAAAATGCCAATCTTCTAGCTTTTATAGTTTCCGAGATCTCAGCGTTCATACGGACAGACGGACAGACAGACAGACAGACAGACAGACAGACAGACAGACAGACAGACAGACAGACAGACAGACAGACAGACAGACGGACAGACGGACAGACGGACATGGCTAGATCGACTCGGCTAGTGATCCTGATCAAGAATATATATACTTTATGGGGTCGGAAACGCTTCCTTCTAGCTGTTACATACTTTTGCACGAATACAATATACCCTTTTACTCTACGAGTAACGGGTATAAACACATTAATTAGTGCAAGTTTTTAGTAATAAACTTTGTAAAGTGATCAAAATAATTAGCAAAGAAAATTTATCGAAATGCCTGAAGCTGATTATTTCCGATAGTCTAGACATTAATTACAATCTGGACGGAAGCAGCGGGAAAAAATCTTTAAAAGCGCGCAAAGGGCTATATGCGGTGCTTAATGGTCAGTAAGCAATTATTGGAATATTAAATACAAATTGTAATACTTTTTTTTAAATTTTTTCAGGAGCGTTGATCCACCATTCCGAAGACCCGGACAAGTACCTTAGAAAGGCCTTGGTTAATATTAAAAATAAATTAGTAAAACAAAAATCTAGAAATAATATTAATAATAATAATTTCAATAATTTAAATAACACAATTTAAAAAAAAATAAATAAGAAATACAAATGAATGAAATAAAATGAAATAAATAATTTGAAATAAATAAAATTAAATAAATGAATTGAAAATATAAATTTGTATGTAATTTTTTTTTTTGGGGATGAAATTGCTGATGAAATTTTGGAAGAAGTCACTTGTGAAATCATGCGTGACATGTCACAGGGTGGTGACGTCTCATATGACAAATTCGTATAAGGCACTGGTAATATCACCGGTGACTTCAAAGAAATTGTCACCGGTGATATCACCATGGTACGGGTACGGGGTAGGACATCTCGAACAAATGTCTCTATGGACAAATGACATGTCACGAGTGATTCACCCGGTGATTCACGAGTGAAAACTGATTTCTGGAACTGAAGGGAAGTATAAAAAGGGGATGATCATGCGCACAACGAACTCTCTGAGAGAGCTTGCCCAAAGAGAGAGAAACAAGACTGAGCATAAGATTGACAGTGGTGTGGCAAGGGGGTACGGCTAAAACTCACAATTTTTGTTGAAAAACAAACCTTTTTTAGTACACATTTTGATTCTTTTTTGACTTCATTTTAATATTACTTTTATCAAATATTAATATTGAATGACTCCCTCCACAAATTTTTAGTACGTCTATGAGCTAGGCACAAGCCAAAAAACGGTTATTTGTTTTTCCCTTTTGTGTCGCCACAGATCATGTGACCGTCACACAAATACATATGCAAGCGTAAATAGGACCAAAGGAATGTGGCAACTAATGTAGACGTAGTTACACATTTCGACTATTCAGTAGCAATATGAATTTCAACAGGAGCGGAACATTCCAGGCTGCATGACAGCCCCAACAACAACAGCAGCAGAATTTGCAATTGCAACTGGAGCAACACAAGCAGCAGCTTGAGTTGTCCCAGCTGCAATTGAACAGCCAACAGCCAACGCAGCATCAACAATTGCAGCAGCAGCAACAACAGCTTCAGCAAATGCAGCAGAAAATTTTAATGCAGCAACAAACGAAAGCTGCGCACCCTGGAAAGGATCGGCCGCCATTCCAAACGCTGCGAGAGGCCCACAACAAGATTCAGAAGCAGCAGCCCCAAATAAAGGGCATTCAGGACAAGGTGGCTGCCTTGAAAAGTTTCCAGGCTTATGTGAGCTCCGTGATGCGCCTGCCCCAAACATGGAGTCCGCCGCAGGCAGTGCCGCCGCAGGCAGTGCCGTCGCAGAGTTTCCAGTCTGGCCCTTCTGCGGATGAGCTGATGCAGCAAATCGCCATGTTGCAACAGCAGCTCCAAAAGCAACAGGCGCAGGCGCGAGCCCCCGAGGAAGAGCGGCGAGATCAGCCGGGTCAACCTGGCTCAATGATGGCGCAGCAAATCCAGGGCTTGCAGCAACAGCTCCAGCAGCAAGACATTTCCAATTATTTAATTTTTTATACCCGTTTCTCGTAGAGTAAAAGGGTATATTGTATTCGTGCAAAAGTATGTAACAGCTAGACGGAAGCGTTTCCGACCCCATAAATTACATATATATATTCTTGATCAGGATCACTAGCCGAGTCGATCTTGCCATGTCAGTCTGTCCGTCTGTCTGTATGAACGCTGAGATCTCGGAAACTATAAAAGCTAGAAGATTGGCGAATTTTAGCTATTTATAGCTGTTTTCCCGCTAAACTAGCGAGTTTTTCCAAAAGTGGTAGAACAAAAGTTTTTTATATCGATGTGATGAACGTCATATCAAATTTTCAAAACTTAAAAAACATGTTTTGGACAAACTGACAAACTGACAAACAAAATTAAATTTTCATTTTGGGAAGACGAAGAAAATCGTATTTTGGCTATAACTTTTGAACGGAGCGTCGGATTTTATCATATGACCCCTCATTCGACGGGCATTTTCAATAGAAAAACTATTAAAACATTGCGAGGGGGCATTTATCCCCAACGGCCCCATCAGATCCAAATTTCCTTCGCACACTCTCCTGGTGCGCTTCGTCACTACATGTACTGCCGTCCATAGTGATTATATATATTTTCATTGATTTAACAAATTGAAATCCCAAGTATTAGAGTTTTTGGAGTGAGAAGGGCTATACAAAAAAAAACACTTGCTCTCCTTTGGTACAATTCCAATTTTAGGAGTGAGAAGGATGCAATGATAATGAGCGAGATCAGTAGCAACCCTTAAGTTCTGGAGTGGGGGACACATGACAAATTCATTAGGCCAAACGAACGGCCGCTGCCGACGTCAGCAGAGAAGTCGGCGCAGCGTAGAAGACTGCTGACGAAATCTATCGTGCACGAAAGGGAAGCCGATATTCATATATTGCTCTCTCTTTTTCGGTCTTATAATCTGCCTGCACTCGACGGTAGCAGAGACAAATTTCGGCCGGTCCGTCATTCTCTTTTGGGCTTAACCGTTATGTTCAGCTAGCGACCAAAATTTGGCTGGAATAATTTTCGTCAAGCGGCGACATGTGTATGCTCTTACATTTTAGGAGCATTATTGTATTTCGAAATAAACAAATTAATTTCCTGTTATAAACTTAAATTGTTTATTCATAAAATTTGAATTTACTTAAACAATACATTTACCTAACTCAATTTTTTATTTAACTTGATTTTATAAGTTAATTTTTTAGTTTATTTAAAAAAATGGTCCATTAATATTTATTTAAATATTATAACAGTAACAGTTTTAAGAAATTGCGTTTTTACTGAACGAATACAAATTACTTAGTCGGATATATGTATATCGCTTTAGAAAGGGTATAGGAGCATTGGCACTCGTCAACAGCGAAGACGAAGCAAACGAAATCGGTTAAAGGGGTAAGAAGAAGACTTGGTCCATCGCATTATTTTCAAAGGTTTTCTGAGAGAAGGAGTGTTTTGCGTGGTTAATTAAATATTTTGTGACAAGTGATATATACATAAATTAAAGTCAGGTAAGTGCTACCTTAAATGTAAGATATTGTGATAGACTTAACTTTAACTTGCACCAATTTTGAAAGTGATTTGTGTTTTGCAAAAAAACCTAGAAAGTTCTGTGTGCATTAGCCGAAAGTGGCAAGCTGAAACGCTTTGCAACAATAAAAAACAAAACGAAATTAAATATAACAAGAGAGAACGCTATAGTCGGGTGCCCCGACAATCAGATACCCGTTACTCAGGTAAAGGGAGTGCGAGGGAGATCGAGATAGAAACTTTGAACACGCATAACTTTTTAACGAATGGTCCGATTTGAAAAATTTTTTCTACATTTCGATAGGTATTGATAAACACAATAAAACTGCATTTTTACTTTTCCGAAATATTGAAATTTTTAAAATCGTATATAAGCGATTGTGGGCGTTAGAGGGGGCGTGGCACCTTTTTGAAACAAACTTGCGCTGCGTAGGAACTCCTAGAATCTGTATGCAAAATGCCAATCTTCTAGCTTTTATAGTTTCCGAGATCTCAGCGTTCATACGGACAGACGGACAGACAGACAGACAGACAGACAGACAGACAGACAGACAGACAGACAGACAGACAGACGGACAGACGGACATGGCTAGATCGACTCGGCTAGTGATCCTGATCAAGAATATATATACTTTATGGGGTCGGAAACGCTTCCTTCTAGCTGTTACATACTTTTGCACGAATACAATATACCCTTTTACTCTACGAGTAACGGGTATAAACACATTAATTAGTGCAAGTTTTTAGTAATAAACTTTGTAAAGTGATCAAAATAATTAGCAAAGAAAATTTATCGAAATGCCTGAAGCTGATTATTTCCGATAGTCTAGACATTAATTACAATCTGGACGGAAGCAGCGGGAAAAAATCTTTAAAAGCGCGCAAAGGGCTATATGCGGTGCTTAATGGTCAGTAAGCAATTATTGGAATATTAAATACAAATTGTAATACTTTTTTTTAAATTTTTTCAGGAGCGTTGATCCACCATTCCGAAGACCCGGACAAGTACCTTAGAAAGGCCTTGGTTAATATTAAAAATAAATTAGTAAAACAAAAATCTAGAAATAATATTAATAATAATAATTTCAATAATTTAAATAACACAATTTAAAAAAAAAATAAATAAGAAATACAAATGAATGAAATAAAATGAAATAAATAATTTGAAATAAATAAAATTAAATAAATGAATTGAAAATATAAATTTGTATGTAATTTTTTTTTTTTGGGGATGAAATTGCTGATGAAATTTTGGAAGAAGTCACTTGTGAAATCATGCGTGACATGTCACAGGGTGGTGACGTCTCATATGACAAATTCGTATAAGGCACTGGTAATATCACCGGTGACTTCAAAGAAATTGTCACCGGTGATATCACCATGGTACGGGTACGGGGTAGGACATCTCGAACAAATGTCTCTATGGACAAATGACATGTCACGAGTGATTCACCCGGTGATTCACGAGTGAAAACTGATTTCTGGAACTGAAGGGAAGTATAAAAAGGGGATGATCATGCGCACAACGAACTCTCTGAGAGAGCTTGCCCAAAGAGAGAGAAACAAGACTGAGCATAAGATTGACAGTGGTGTGGCAAGGGGGTACGGCTAAAACTCACAATTTTTGTTGAAAAACAAACCTTTTTTAGTACACATTTTGATTCTTTTTTGACTTCATTTTAATATTACTTTTATCAAATATTAATATTGAATGACTCCCTCCACAAATTTTTAGTACGTCTATGAGCTAGGCACAAGCCAAAAAACGGTTATTTGTTTTTCCCTTTTGTGTCGCCACAGATCATGTGACCGTCACACAAATACATATGCAAGCGTAAATAGGACCAAAGGAATGTGGCAACTAATGTAGACGTAGTTACACATTTCGACTATTCAGTAGCAATATGAATTTCAACAGGAGCGGAACATTCCAGGCTGCATGACAGCCCCAACAACAACAGCAGCAGAATTTGCAATTGCAACTGGAGCAACACAAGCAGCAGCTTGAGTTGTCCCAGCTGCAATTGAACAGCCAACAGCCAACGCAGCATCAACAATTGCAGCAGCAGCAACAACAGCTTCAGCAAATGCAGCAGAAAATTTTAATGCAGCAACAAACGAAAGCTGCGCACCCTGGAAAGGATCGGCCGCCATTCCAAACGCTGCGAGAGGCCCACAACAAGATTCAGAAGCAGCAGCCCCAAATAAAGGGCATTCAGGACAAGGTGGCTGCCTTGAAAAGTTTCCAGGCTTATGTGAGCTCCGTGATGCGCCTGCCCCAAACATGGAGTCCGCCGCAGGCAGTGCCGCCGCAGGCAGTGCCGTCGCAGAGTTTCCAGTCTGGCCCTTCTGCGGATGAGCTGATGCAGCAAATCGCCATGTTGCAACAGCAGCTCCAAAAGCAACAGGCGCAGGCGCGAGCCCCCGAGGAAGAGCGGCGAGATCAGCCGGGTCAACCTGGCTCAATGATGGCGCAGCAAATCCAGGGCTTGCAGCAACAGCTCCAGCAGCAAGACATTTCCAATTATTTAATTTTTTATACCCGTTTCTCGTAGAGTAAAAGGGTATATTGTATTCGTGCAAAAGTATGTAACAGCTAGACGGAAGCGTTTCCGACCCCATAAATTACATATATATATTCTTGATCAGGATCACTAGCCGAGTCGATCTTGCCATGTCAGTCTGTCCGTCTGTCTGTATGAACGCTGAGATCTCGGAAACTATAAAAGCTAGAAGATTGGCGTTTTGCATGCAGATTCTAGGAGTTCCTACGCAGCGCAAGTTTGTTTTAAAAAAGTGCCACGCCCCCTCTAACGCCCACAATCGCTTATATACGATTTTAAAAATTTTAAAAATAAAAAGTTATGCGTGATCAAAGTTTCTATCTCCATCTCCCTCGCACTCCCTTTACCTGAGTAACGGGTATCTGATAGTCGGGGCACCCGACTATAACGTTCTCTCTTGTTTTTATTTGTTTTTAATTTCTTATTTTTTTTTAGTCCTTACTTTAATTTAATTTTGTTCTTTTTCCCTTTTTAGTTTTAAGTTTAATTTCATTACAATTTCTTTTTAAATAAAAAAAACAACAAAAAAAATCCATAAAAAAATGCTTATTTTGGGTGGATCTTTATTGTTAACATATCTTGCATTTTCTTTTCGTGGGGTTTTCATTTTCTGTCTTTTTAGATGCGTTCCATCTCTTACACGAAATTGGAACATGAAAACGAATAAGTTAAAAGCAACACATCTTACGATGTTTGTATTTTATGCTTGCGTCGCCGCTACGCAAATAGCTGAAAATTAAGGACAAGGAAATGAAGGAAACTAATAACAGCTAAACAGGTGCGAGAAGTTTAGTTTTATTTTGGATGCCTAAGCAGCAAGTGAAAGCTATTGTGAAGCGCAAACATTTTAAAATGTTTCTGTGCCTAAAGTTAATTTAAATTCTTACACGTAAGTTATTTTTTCTATTTCCACTATACAAGTTTTGTATAGACGCTAATCAAATTCTTGAGAAGCGAAGTCATAGTTGACTTTCATTAGTTAGTTATCCATTTCCTTACAATGTATGGACACTTTTCACGTTAATATTTAACGTTGATCAGGGAAGTCAATTTTGACTTTAAATAAAAGCAAGCTGTGCTTGAACGCTTTTCACGTTGCTTTTTAACATTGATTAGCGAGTTACTGTTGGCTTTTTTAAGTTGACATAACTAAATCGATTTTTTTTTAACTTCTTTAATTGAAGTTGGCTATAAAAACTTTGGTAAAAGTTTAATTTGATCTTAGACCTTTAATACAAATTTAAAGCTTTAATATGTCAATTGAGAACCTAAGTATAAATGGTGAGCTGGTGCCCCATATGGTGGTTAAAATAATTGGCGATGGTGCTTGCCTGTTTAGAGCCATTTCATATAATTTAAAAGGCTCACAGCATTTCTCTGGAGTGATTCGCCAGGAAATTGTAGCTCACGTTGTTAACAATTCGGATTTTTTTCAAGTGCACGCACAAAACTCTAATGGACTAAATTTCATAAATTCTGCACAATATGAAGAGGAAATGATGAAGTCCCGTACTTACGGAACAGAGTGTGAGCTTCAAGCATCTGCTAATGTATATTCAGTTTGCTTTCATGTTTTTCGAAATGGAAATTTTCATAGCGGTTATGGTTCAGAAGATAACCCTGTTAAATTATTGAAATTTTCTGGTGATCTTGAAAATGGACATTTTGATGTACTTCTTTTGTATGAATCATCACCGTTAACAGATTCGCCGTCACAAAGATTAGTTGAGGCTAGGACAAAAAAAAAAGCTCCCAAAAGGAGAGCTCGATTTTCTGATAGAACTAAGTTCAACCAAATAAAGGGAGCTAAAAAATTCAGGATTGATCATACAGAACAAGTAAAAGATAAAAACAAGAGAGAACGCTATAGTCGGGTGCCCCGACAATCAGATACCCGTTACTCAGGTAAAGGGTGTGCGAGGGAGATGGAGATAGAAACTTTGAACACGCATAACTTTTTAACGAATGGTCCGATTTGAAAAATTTCTTCTACATTTCGATAGGTATTGATAAACACAATAAAACTGCATTTTTACTTTTCCGAAATATTGAAATTTTTAAAATCGTATATAAGCGATTGTGGGCGTTAGAGGGGGCGTGGCACCTTTTTGAAACAAACTTGCGCTGCGTAGGAACTCCTAGAATCTGCAGGCAAAATGCCAATCTTCTAGCTTTTATAGTTTCCGAGATCTCAGCGTTCATACAGACAGACAGACGGACAGACAGACGGACAGACAGACGGACAGACGGACATGGCTAGATCGACTCGGCTAGTGATCCTGATCAAGAATATATATACTTTATGGGGTCGGAAACGCTTCCTTCTAGCTGTTACATACTTTTGCACGAATACAATATACCCTTTTACTCTACGAGTAACGGGTATAATAAGGAATATTACGCTAATAAGACGTCAGAAGGACATCTTTTATGGAAAGTAAAAAAAATGTCTGGATTTACATATGATTGCCAAATAGCGTATAGTGCTGACAAAATTATTGAAATTAGGCCCATGAATAAGAAATGCAACTATTGCAATGTTTTGAAATGGAAGAACGAATCTAACGGAATTTGCTGTAGTTCCGGAAAAGTTAAGCTTCCCCAACTTCAAACATTACCTGAGCCTCTTAAGAGCCTAATCCTAGGCGGTCATCCCAAGCATGCCCACTTCTTAGACCGTTTACGAAAATACAATTCATTATTTCAAATGACTTCATTCGGCTGTAATAAAGTTTATGAAAAAGGTTTCATGCCAACTTTTAAGGTTCAGGGTCAGGTATATCACCTAATTGGCAGTCTATGGCCTACAAAGGAAAAAGAAGCACAGTTCCTTCAAATATATTTTGTTGGTGAGGATGAAAAGGAAACAGTACTGATTTGGTAAAAGCTTTACAATCTATGTTGCATAAAATTAATCCGTTCGTTAAAGATTTAAAATCAACTATTGACAAAGTTTCTGCAAATACTACTGACTACAAAATGATAATTCATGCTGATCGCACACCATCTGGATCTAACAAGCGTTGCTATAATGCACCAAGAGCAAGTGAAGTAGCTTTACTTATTGTTGGTCAGCAGTTCAAACAGAGAGATATTATTCTTGAAAGTCATAATTCAAAATTACAAAAAATTAATGAACTACACCGTTCCTATGACGCTTTGCAGTATCCGCTTCTCTTTCCACATGGAGAGGATGGATATTCAATTGATATACCGCAAGTAGATCCTCTATAAAAAAAACATTAAAAAAAAACCGTATCGGCACTACATTTTTATAGTTACCGAATAATGATTCGGGAGGGTGAAATTAATCATTTAATTTATTTCAAAGCTCTTTTAAGTCAGTTTTTAGTCGATATATGTGCCAAAATGGAAGCAGAACGGCTTAATTTTATTCGAAACAATCAAGAATAACTTAGGGCTAAAAGCTATATACACCTTAAAGACGCTATAGGTAGACAAGATGTAAATCCAGCTCAGCTGGGCCAAATGGTTATTTTACCATCTTCATTCACGAGTTCTGCACGTTATATGCATGAGAAAACTCAGGATGTTATGACATATGTCCGGCACTATGGCCGTCCTGATTTATTTATAACATTTACTTGCAATCCTAAGTGGAAAGACAGTACAGAGTCATTATTACCCGGTCAGATGGCCTATGACCGCTATGATATAATAGCGCGAGTATTTCATTTAAAAGTTAAAGCACTAAAGGCTCTTTTAGTTAAGGCCGAATTGTTTGGAGAAGTTCAATGTTTCATGTACACTGTAGAATGGCAAAAACGTGGCCTCCCACATGTTCATATCCTACTTTGGCTTAAAAATCGAATTTATGCTGATCAAATAGACGATACAATATGTGCAGATATTCCAGATCCACAGAAAGATCCCGCGCTACATAATATCGTAAAGTCCAATATGATTCATGGACCTTGCGGAATGTTAAACCGTAGTTCACCGTGCATGAAAGATGGCAAATGTTAAAAAAAAAACAGTAACAGGAATTGATAGTTATCCTCTGTATCGAAGAAGGGCTTCAGATGATGGTGGCTTTACTGTAGAAAAGAATGGTAATATTTTAGACAACCGTTGGGTTGTGCCATATAATTCAGTACTATTACGTGCAATGGAAGCACACATAAATGTTGAAGTTTCTTAGAAGAAAACGAGGCAGTGACGTACCTCATTTTTCTGGAGTTAAAAAGGATTCAGCTTTGGGCAGAGTTAATACCGTTCACCCACATAACAGTGAATGTTATTTTCTTAGACTTTTACTCCATAAGGTACGAGGTACAACTTCATTTTCGTATTTAAAAACTGTAAATGGCGTAATATACAGTACGTTTCAATTAGATTGCAAAGCATTGGGCTTACATGAGGATGATAGTCATTGGGACAAAACTTTGGCGGAAGCTAGCGTTTGTCAAATTCCAAAAAACTTACGTGATCTCTTTGGAATTATGTTAGTTTTTTGTCAACTCTCGGATCCTTTAGGTCTTTGGAATAAGTACAAGATTTTCTTATCGGAAGATATACTTCATTCATTGCAAATGCCCGTAAACTCTGACATTAATGACGAAATTATGGAAAGAGTCTATAACAAATGTCTAGTAAGCATTGAACATTTTGTATTGTCTATTGGTGGAACATGTCTTAAAGAATATGGTCTTCCTCAACCAATTATTCCTGAAGCCGAATCGGAAGAAAATAATACCGATTATCTTAGAGAAAAAAGTTATGAAAGTAACAACACTCTTCTTACCAACAACGAAAATTTTCTTACAGACGAGCAAAAAGTCGTATACAATACAATTTTACAAAGCGTTGGGGCTGAGATGGGTGAAATATTTTTTTTGCATGCACCTGGAGGGACAGGTAAAACCTTCTTGACAAACTTATTGTTGGCAAAAGTTCGAAGTTAAAAAAAAATAGCCCTAGCTGTAGCATCTTCCGGTATAGCTGCTACCCTGCTCAATGGAGGTCGAACTGCTCATTCTACATTCAAACTTTGGATTTAGTTAATTTAGAAACACCTCATTGCTCTATTTCAAAGCAATGTAATATGGCTGCGGTGTTTAAAGATTGTAAGTTAATTGTTTGGGATGAGTGCACCATGTCACATAAAGGTGGGCTTGAAGCCATAAATAGAACCCTGCAAGATATTAATGAGAATACTATGTTGATGGGTGGTATTACAGTCCTGCTAGCTGGAGACTTTCGCCAAATCCTTCCTGTTGTGCCAAGAGGTACAAGAGCTGATGAAATAAAGGCCTGTTTAAAATCTTCATTTTTATGGCCCAGATAAAAAAACTAGCGCTCACGAAAAATATGCGAGTGCACTCAAAAGGAGACAGTTCTGCAGGAATTTTTGCCGAAACTCTTTTAAAAATTGGGAATGGCGTCCATCCAACAGTTGATGGAAAAATAGTTATAACATCACGCTTAGGAAATGTAGTCAAAAACGTTCAAGAACTCACATCCAAAATATTTCCTGACATTTCTAACATATTATGTAAAAGCTTAGATTGGCTATCTGAGCGCGCCATTTTGACAACGAAAAATGAAAGAGCAACCACTATTAATAATTTATTGCTAAACTCATTTGATGGTTTAGAAGTCTCCTATAAATCGGTCGACTCTGTTCCTGATGCTGATAATGCTGTTCATTACCCTGTTGAATTTTTAAATTCTTTGAATCCTCCAGGAATTCCTCAGCATAATCTGTCTCTTAGGATTGGAGCACCCGTAATGTTATTGCGAAATTTAAGTCCCCCAAAGTTATGCAATGGGACACGATTGCAGATAAAAGGTCTTCAAAAGAATGTAATCGAAGCAACAGTATTTACGGGATGCGCGAAGGGGGAAACATTGTTTATACCCAGGATCCCATTAATACCATCCAGTCTGCCGTTTCAGTTTAATAGGCTTCAATTCCCTTTAAAAGTTTGCTTTGCAATAACTATAAATAAATCGCAGGGGCAGACTTTGAAGCTGGCTGGACTAGATCTTAGAGAATATTGCTTCTCTCATGGACAATTTTATGTCGCATGCTCTAGAGCTAGCTCTGCCAGTTGCCTTATTATTCTCGCTCCTGAAGGAACTTCTAAAAATGTTGTTTACACAGAGGTTTTAAAGTACTCATATTAATTAACATTATTAAACCTAGAAAGTTTCAGTGGAATAGGTCTAATTGGAGATACCACATTAAAAAAAAACGCGCCAATTTCTCTACCCCAGGGGTGGTGTGGAAATGGGAAAGTCTTGACAACCGTACTCAAAACTAATCTTAAGCGAACGAAGTCGCGCCGGGTACAGCTAGTATTTACATATGAGCGGTTCTTTTACAAACCGAACGGATTTGGCCAAAAATATTTTTTCACATTTTTCATTTGCCTGAAACTTTTTTTACGTGTACTATTCGGAAAATAAGTAAGCACGTGTATCAGAAATTGGCCAAACAAAAAAAAATTTATATTAGAATTGTTTTTAGTTTGTCAAAAAACGTTAATTTTGAAAAAGTACCCTCTCATTGAAAATCTGTATCTCCGGTTGGAAAAATCCGATTGATTTCGTGTCTTTTGCATTGATTCCTCTAAAACCTCTACTATTATATAATTCTCTTCTATTATAAATTTAATATTAAGCATCGATAAGACAATAGATATCGATTACATTGTGAACTCGATTGTCGATACACAACGAAGGTACTGTATAATTGAATAAGAAGAAGAGAACACATGGAACATTAAAAAGAAAGAATAAAATCATTAAAGTTAAACGACATCATTTACAATTCAGGTGTGGGGTGATTGCCTATAGCTTTCACGTCTAGTCCCCATGTTGTATTCCGATATATTGAAGCAATCAAAGGAAGAATTATTAAAGCTACTGAGAGCCAACGAAGTGCATTTTGACGCCAAGGCTTCTATACACCAATTGCGCGTTGCGGCAAACAACTTGTTCAAAATGAACAACAAGCATGAGGCTGGCCCGGATGACGAACATGGTCAAGTGGTTGTAAACGACATTGTATTACAAGATCAGGCTGTTGGCGGCGATCAAGCTGCGGGAGGCGTCACCGACTTACAAGACCAGAGAGCCCATGCAGAACTTATTGCGCAGCACGCGGCCCAAATTGGACTGGATGAGCGCACGTTTCGAGAGGATCTGGCCGATGTTTGTCAAGGAGTAGCGGAACTTCAACCAACGCTGCGCGACATGGAACGGAACCAAGCTGGTACAAAAATGGCCGCAAATTTTTCAAGGGTTGAAATCGCAGATATAATGGCGGTAGTTGAGCCCTTTTCGGGACAAGATGACATTCCTGTCAAATTATGGATTGAAGAGTTTGAAACTGCATGTGCTGTGTTGGGAGTACCACTAAATCGCTACTGGTTATATGCGAGGCGTCTTCTTATTGGACCAGCTAAAAGTTACTTCGCATATCAAGGTGCTGCTTATTGGGATGCCTTGCGAACTCAGATGATGGATGTTTTTGGACGTAAAAACACAAAACTGGAGATCTGTGAGCAGCTCAAACATCGTAAGAAAAAAAGTGATGAAACTGCATTTCAATACTTTATATCCATGTGCGGTATTGCACGTCAAGCTGAATTAGAGGATCGTGATTTAATTAAGCACATTGTTGGCAGATTAAACGACACAAGTGGCATTACGACGTCACTTTATTTTTGCGAGAGTCTGGATCAATTGACTTGAATTGCGTCGCCGTTTGATAGAGTATGATCAAATCCGTATATCATTGCCAAATTCTTACGCTGGTCGTGGTACTTCGAGCGCTAATGAAATAAAATGCTACAATTGTCGTCAGCCGGGACAAATGATAAAGGACTGCAACAAACCCACACGTCCACCAAACAGTTGCTTTACTTGTGGAGGCGTGGATCATCAATTTCGTAACTGCCCGAAGCGTATGACTGAAGACTGCAACAGACAGTGGCGAGTGTGGAAGATCAACAAGCTGTTGCTGATATAATTGGTAAACATTTAGTAAGTCTTAATATAAATGAACTTAGATGCACAAAATTTATAGTAATGAATGTCCTTTTTGATACCGGCAGCCCGGTTAGCTTCATAAACAAGACGAAATTGCCAAGAGATGTAACGTTAGCCAATCCATTTGAGAGTAAATACCGTGGAATTTATAGAAGAAATATTATACTATGCGGCGCAGTGAAATGCTATATTAAGTGTGGGAACCAGCGGCGAAGAGCGGGATGAATAACAGCAGCAGCGACGTCACCGCCGACGGCAATGTTAATTCCTCTCTCTAACTCATTGTAATATTTAGTATACTACGTATAGTTGACGGACCAGCGTTGCAGGTTCACGAATAAAGTGTAAAGTTATAAAACAAAGTTAATAGTATTATATATTGTGGATGGACGTGACTTGTGGGTTAATACATTGGCGACGAGGTAAAACCAAATTAAAAACAACAATAAGCAATATTCAAATAAAATATATTTGCAAGACAATAATTTTGTGATATTGCTGTACTTGGTACAAATGCATGTGTCGTTTTTGTTTCTTTCTTTCTCCTCCTGTGTTCTACTTGTTCTTATGCTCTTCTGGTGGCCTACCGCAGTCAAAATACGGTAAATGCTCACGGTGAGAGGGGTAAGCTGAACGATGATGTATAAAAGAGATCAAAATAGTGGGCGTAAGAGCAAAATCAAAGAAAGGAAAAGAATGCAGGAAGGAATTAATAACGATTCAAAAACACAAGCCTATTTAAGAGAGTGACTGAGTAACAGTTAGTTGCAAGTCAAGAGAATCATTCTAGTAAGAGCAATAACTAAAAAAAAAGAAGTGAATGAAATGCTTAACTGGGCAACAGTACGTTGTAAGTTAAAGGAAAAAAATTAAACACAGGCAGTTAGCCTTATAATAAGCTGATAAATTCAGAGGCAGTTAGCCCTTCAATAAGCTGACATAGTCAGAGGCAGGGTGCCAAGGTAATGAATAAATGAAATTTTTTTTTCGTTTCACTTTCAGAATTTGCATAAGAAGGAAAATGGGTGAAAATATAATCAAACCCTTCCTTTGCGAAAGCATTGAAAAGTCATTGCTACGACACGAGTGGGAAAGATGGCTCCGGGCATTTAAAATATATATCGATGCAGAAGAGATTGAAACACCTATCAGGAAACGAAATAAATTGATTCACTTGGGAGGTGTGCAAATGCAAACGGTGGCTTACTCCTGCCCGATGCTCTTGTGGCCCCGGATGATAACGAAGAAGTCGACGTATTTTTGGTGCTGGTTGAAAAAGCTAAATGATTATTTTTCACCGAAACAAAACTCAACCTTCGAAAGGCATATGTTTAGGAACCTTTCGCCTTTAGAAGGTGAGAGTTTCGCAAAATTTATAATTCGGTTACGTCAGCAAATGTCAGAAATCCGAATTTCGGTTCCACTAAGGCCGAAATTGACGAGATCTGTTTGAAAGATAAAATTATGGACTCCTGGACTTCTCTGGATTTAAAAAAAAGCTACTGGAGAAAGAGCATACTTTGATTGAGGTAATCGAAGCTTGTAGAGTAGAAGAAGAAATTAGTAAGCAATCACAATCAATGATATCTAAGTCGGAAAGAGAGACACAATAAGTAAAATATCATCCCGGAAACCGACTAAGGGTACCGAGTGTGGTAGATGTGGTCGAGTGGGTCATTCTGACGAAAACTGGACTGCCCTGCGCGACAGGTAAAATGCAACAAGCATGCGGTTCGGGCATTTCGCCCGCAAGTGCAGAACAAACCTCAGCGTCAGTACACACAGCCAAACAACAGTGGCACAAAGCGATCACGGCTAGATGTGCGCCGGGTGCAAGATGAATGCACTAAACCCGAAACGAAACCAACCAAGGAAGAATGTTTCCGGATTTGCAGCGATGATGAAAGTGATGAACTGATAGAGTGTTCAATAGGGTGGGCAGCTTGTTCCCCTTATTATCGACTCAGGCTCCCGCTTTAATCTCATCAGCCAAGCTTGACTGGTTATCAATGGAAGTAAACAAAGCCGTAATTTCAAATCAGATCCAACTCGGAGAGACAATTTCGGGGTTATGCTTCAAACAAATTGCTTAACGTAATTTTTTGTGTTCGAGGCTCCTATATCAACAGGCCCGGGTAAAGAGATCATTGTTTCATTTTATGTAATTGAAAATGGAAAACAATCGTTATTGGGCCGTGAAACAGCGATTAAATTGAACGTCCTGGCATTGGGGTTACAGGTTGGCCGAGCTGAGTGCATTACTCCATTTCCCAAATGAAAAGGAGTAACAGTGAAATTATTAATTGACCTTAACATTAGGCCGACACAACAGCTAATTCGAGACGCATACCGGTTGCCATCGAAGCTTTAAGGTACTGTCTAAAATAGAGGAGGCTTTAAGGCAGTGACATAATGAGCTAGGTGTCGTTCACAGCCCTTGGATCTCGCCTATCGTAATAGCCTTTAAGGATAATGGCGACATTAGGTTGTGTTGGATAGTGCGGTTGGCCAATCGAGCGGTGATGAGGGAACATTACCCACTGCCTACTTTTGAATCATTTATGACCAAGTTGAAAGACGCTACATTCTTTTCAAGGCTCGATTTAAAAGATGCATACCATCAATTAGAACTGGATAAGGTAAGTCGACAGATAACAACATTTATAACTCCAAGGGTTTGTTCCGCTACAAACGATTAATGCTCGGAATAAATTAAGCCCCTGAGATATTCCAGCGACGGCTTGAAGAGTTATTATCGCCATGCCCCAATGTTCTTAATTATATAGACGATGTCATCATTTTTGGATCAACTGAAGACGAGCATGACGAGACCGTCAGGAAAGTTCGCGCAATATTCAAGAATAACAATGTGGTTTTAAATGACCAAAATGTGTTTGGAAAACACACCGTTTAACATTCCTAGTCACACTTTATCGGAACAGTATCAATATGTTGATCCTGGAAAAAGGAGATGTTATCACTTCATTTCGAGACCCGAGAAATAAGGGGAGTGAAAACGAGAAGCTTCCTAGGTCTGGTTACTTACGTCTGCAAGTTTATTCCGGATTTAGCCGATCGCACAGAACTCATTGAGGAAATTGCTGAAAAAGATACCAAATTTGTATGGGGCCCCAAAGAGAAAGAGACGTTCAACGATTTAAAAACTCGCCTGGCTGAAATACCCAGACTTTCATATTTTAATATAAAACATCGAACCCGTCTGATGGTTGATGCAAGCCCTGTGGCGCTGGGAGCAGTACTGCTGCAATTCACCGAAAAAAGCGAACCCCAGATCATTTCTTTTGCCAGCCGGAGTTTGTCTGATGTGGAGAAGCGGTACTCACAAACTGAAAAAGAAAGCTTGGCACTAGTATGGGCGGTAGAAAAATTTTATTACTATTTAGCCGGCTTAGAGTTTGATTTGGTTACCGATCAACAAGCCGCTAGAGACAATATTTGGCCAACATCAAGACCACCAGCTCGCATAGAAAGGTGGCTTTTGCGCCTACAGCCTTATAAAATTAAAGTCATTTTTAAAAGCAGGGAAAGAAAACATCTCAGACACCTTGTCTCGTCTTATGGTCTCAACATATCATCGACAAAGGATTTCGGAGTCAAGAACCGAATATAGCATTTTCCGTGTACTGGAGAGCTCAATCTCTATGTCAATGAGCATATCGGAGATAGCAGAGAAAAGCATCCTTGACGAAGAAATTGTGGATGCCATTACCTGCTTGCAAGACGATTCATGGACTTCCACCGCATCAAATAACCTCTACCCGTTTAGATTCGAGCTTTCCACAATCGGAAACATCTTACTCAGAGGAAACCGTCTGATCATTCCGACTTCTCTGCGGGAAAAGGTGCTGTGAGCTAGCCCATGAAGGTCATCCAGGCGAATCCGCAATGAAGCGTCGGCTACGCTCCAAGGTTTGGTGGCCTGGCATAGATCGTGCGGCTGAAAAGGTTTGTTAAGTCCTGTAGGTGATTGCCTTTTAGTCTCGCAACCAAACCATCCCGCGCCGATGAGTAGAACACCATTTCCAACGGGGTCCTTGGATATGCGTGGCTTCCGATTTGTTGGGTCCCTTGCCAAATGGCGAATTCTTACTCGTCTTCATTGATTATTACTCCCGGTACATGGAGTTTAAATTTCTGCCGCTCTATAACTTCAGCGACAATTATCGATACAATGAAAGAAATTTTCTGCAGACTTGGCTTTCCAAAATACTTACGGACTGACCAATGGATGACAGTATATCAGCAGTGAGTTTAAAGAATATTGCAAGGTTTCTGGTATAGAGCAGATAAGAACTCCGCCTTACTGGCCTCAGGCAAATGGTGAGGTCGAGAACATGAACAGATCGCTAGTGAAACGATTAAAGATAGCATATCAAAACAAAAATAACTACAAAGATGAGATATAAAAATTTGTGTTTATGTATAATGTAACTCCGCATAGTAGCACAGGTGTTGCTCCTACGCAATTAATGTTTAACAGAGTGATCCGAGATAAGATATTATGCAATTCAGGATTTGGGCGGAGAACCTTAGACTCAGCAGAATGAGACCAAGATTGCATCGTAAAACAGAAGGGAAAAGAATCAGCTGATAAAAAGAGAGGGGCGGAGGAAAGAGACAATCGGTAAGTGACAAGGTCCTTATTAAAAATGTTGTGTTCCCGCATAAGCTAACACCAAATTTTGACTCTAACGAATACGATGTTGCTATAGAGAAAGGAAAACACAGCAATTGTGTGTCATGGGATGGTAGACGTTTGACCAGAAATATTAGCCATTTAAAAAAGATACCAATAAGGAGCTCAAGTTTCGAACAATGTATTCTTAGGATCCTGGTTCCTCTCCACAGGTACATGACTCCACCAGAAGAATTGAGAAACACGGAACGAGCGGAGCACCAGCCAGAACAGATAGCCGAGATGGAACTACCAAGTTTGGAACAAGGATTAAAACTAAAGCTCGTGAAAAAAGGAGGTATGTGGGAACTAGCGGCGAAGAGAGGGATGAATAACAGCAGCAGCGACGCCTACCGCTGACGGGTGCAATGTTAATTCCTCTCTCTAACCTCATTGTAATATTTAGTATAATACGTGTACAGTTGACGGACCAGCGTTGCAGGTTCGCGAATAAAGTGTAAAGTTATAAAACAAAGTTAATAGTATTATATATTGTGGATGGACGTGACTTGTGGGTTAATACATTAAGTTTAATTTAAAAGTTTATGAAATTCTAAGTTTTTGTTGTTCACGATGATGTATTACCTGTTGCTACGATTCTTGGCAGAAATGCTATTGACGCTTTACAATTACAATTAATCCAAAGAAAATTAGACTACGAAGAAAAGTCATTATATGATAATAATAAATTTGATTTAACTACTACTTGTGCATCTCTGTTTTATAATACAATAGATATTATGATAAACATTGACAAAGGTCAATTAACTACCAAGAATACCCAAATTGAGCAGTGGATGAAATTACGATGGATTGTTTATGTGCAGGTGTTACAACAGAGTATAAAATACAACTAGATATCGGTAGCGAATTCGGGTTTGGGAACAGAGAAAAATGCTGTAAGTTGATCTGTGAAAGTTATTTAAATGTTTTGAGCACTAAATTAATGCTGAACCTGTTTGCAAAATGAGTATAAAAGAAGAGAGAACGTTATAGTCGGGTGCCCTGACGATCAGATACCCGTTACTCAGGTAAAGGGAGTGCAAGGGAGATGGAGATAGAAACTTTGATCACGCATAAATTTTTAACGAATGGTCCGATTTGAAAAATTTCTTCTACATTTCGATAGGAATTGATAAATGCAATAAAAACTGCATTTTTTACTTTTCCGAAATATTTAAATTTTTAAAATCGTATATAAGCGACTTTGGGCGTTAGAGGGGGCGTGACACTTTTTAAAACAAACTTGCGCTGCGTAGAACTCCTAGAATCTGCATGCAAAACTCCAATCTTCTAGCTTTTATAGTTTCCGAAGAATATATATACTTTATGGGTCGGAAACGCTTCCCTTCTAGCTGTTACATACTTTTTGCACGAATACAATATACCCTTTTACTCTACGAGTAACGGGTATAACTAGTAAGTGATATTCCTTTTCATTTTAAGCCTAGACGGTTATTATATTTTAAACGAGATAAAGTTTCGAAAATTATTAAAGAGCTGTTAGCACGAAAAACATAATACGTCCGAGTAATTCACCATTTGCCTCCTCCAATCGTATTAGTTAAAAAAACGGTGAAATCAGGTTGTGTGTTGATTACAGAAGCCTCAATAAGTGCACAGTTCGTGATAATTTCCTTGCCTTTAATAGAAGATTGCCTTGAGTATTTAGAAGGAAAAATTGTTTTTCGGTTATTGACTTAAAAAAGTGGGTACCATCAAGTCGGTGTTGAAGAAAGTCTCTATAAAGTTTACATCAGTTTGTAACGCACAACATGGGCAGTTTGTGCCCCCCCCCCCCCCCCCCCCCCCCCCCCCCCCCCCCCCCCCCCCCCCCCCCCCCCCCCCCCCCCCCCCCCCCCCCCCCCCCCCCCCCCCCCCCCCCCCCCCCCCCCCCCCCCCCCCCCCCCCCCCCCCCCCCCCCCCCCCCTCTCTCTCTCTCTCTCCCCCCTTTTCTCTTTGCGA
Organism: Drosophila lutescens; assembly: GCA_037075285.1. Lineage (NCBI taxonomy): Eukaryota > Metazoa > Arthropoda > Insecta > Diptera > Drosophilidae > Drosophila > Drosophila lutescens. The sequence continues at coordinate 26,839 of JBAMCF010000127.1, forward strand.
ATGCCATTTGGATTGCGAAATGGGCTGCTCACATTTAACGATTTATTTCTAACAGCCTCATGGATTTAGTTAGAAATCTCAAAATTGTTGTTTATGTGGACGATATAGTAGTAGCTACAAGAACAGTAGAGGAACACTCAAATCTTGGTACAATTGCTGGAACGATTATCAAAATTTCATTTAGAAATCAATTTTAAGAAGAGCTTATTTTTAAGAAAAGTGATAGATTATTTAGGGTACAGTGTTAGCAATAAAGGGATTTTGCCTAATAACTCGCATATAGCAGTTATAAAAAATTATCCTGTCCCGAATAATACAAAACAACTTCAATTTTTTGTTATAGGTAAGTTCCCCAGTATTTTCGTAGATTTGTATCCGTTCTATATGCAAGTATAGCCCGACCATTAGTTGAACTATTAAAGAAAGGAGGACCGTTCCCGATGGATGAAGAACAAATGAAAAAGTTTTTCAGGACTTAAGAAATCGTTTATCAACTCCGCCAGTACTTTCAATATTTAACCCTAATCGTGAAACGGAATTCGGTATATATTCGATGCCAGTTCTAGAGGTTTTGGAGCAAGTTTTAATGCAGAAACAGAACGATGGGAAAATGCATCCAGTTTTTTTCTGTTCATTAAAGGCTTCGGCAGCCGAATCGAGGTACCAACAGTTTCGAACTTGAGACACTTGCGATTATTTATGCTCTTCGTCGTTTTAGAGTATATTTGGAACATATGCCCTTTAAAATTGGTGACGGATTGTCATTCTTTAGTACAAACATTAAGCAAAAAGTCTATCAATCCCCGTATTGCTCGTTGGTCATTAGAATTAGAGAACTACAATTATAAAATTGAACACCCGGAAAACGGAATTGTAGAAAGGTAGAAAGGATAATGGAAGAACCGTGTGTAGTTCCAGAAAAAGTCAGAATTAGTAGAATCGTCAGAAAAGTCAGAATTAGCAGAATCGTCAGAGTTTTCAGAGTCGTCGGAAAAGTCAGAATTAGTAGAATCGTCAGAAAAGTTAGAATTAGTAGAATCGTCAGAGTCGTCAGATTTTTCAGAATCAGTGGAAAAGATAGCAGAGTTAGAAAGCTTTAGAAAAATTCAAGGCTTGTGGAATTTGGAAATTTATCAAAATTACAAAAAGAAGTAGAATTAGTTGATTTAGTGGTGGGGCACAGTGGGAGCTATGCCAAATGATATAGATTTCCTTTTTACAAACGCAGCAAATGAGGGATGAAGTTATTAGTAAAATACGTGATGAGTTAGCAGAAGGACCAGTAAAAAGTTTTGTTTTGTTAGATGGTGTTGTGTATCACAAAGATAATGAGCAGAATAGGGACTTTATATGTTCCATCAAGTATTCGAGATGATTTAATTCTTTAAGTTGTCCCATGAAAAAACTAGGCCATTTAGCTGCAGATAAGTGTTAAGCAATAATATCTAAAGTATATAATAATAAGTCAAGTATTGGTTTCCTTAATGAGAACGAAAATAGATGATTTAATTAGGAATTGTTTGAAGTGCATTTTACATTGTGTCCCAAAGTCAGTCAACAATAGAATCTTACACAGTATAACCAAAGTGCCGATAACATTTGATACGATTCCACATAGACTCATTTAGGGCCAAAGTAAATATTTTGAATTTTATAGTAGGCCACGCAGGATTATCTTCTGATTGAGGTAGTTGCTTTACTCATTAGAGTTTAGTGGAATTTTTAGCGGAACGAAATATTGGTCACACACAAAAAAAAGCTATGTAAAATCAACATAGAAAAATAGTAGTTCACTATTTTCGAATTTTTCATGTATTTTGTTGGTTTATTATTTTGGTCATTGAATAGTATTTAACAATTAAAATAGTTGAAAACCTATTTACAAAATTTTCATGTATTTTGTTGTTTTATTCATTTGGCAATTAATAGTAACGTCTCAACTAATATCGTAGCAAAAACTATTTTATTTGTTCGCGTGTATTTTGTTGTTTTATTTTTTGAGGCATTGAATAGTGACACTACAATTAAAATCGTAACACAACGATTTTTTACTTTTTCATGTAATTTGTTTTTTTTTTTTTTTGCCCGGAAAATTGTAGCATTACAATTAAAATCGTAACATAATTATTTATTTTTTACATGTATTTTCTTGCCTCAATTATTGTATAGAGGACTTTAACTATTTTTCAATAATATCGACGTTTACATTAAAAATTTCGATAATGGCGCCACATTTCGATATTATTTTAGAACAAACTACTTTAATATATATTTTAAACATTAAAAAATATATTTTTTCGTATGGAAATCGTGTAATACAAAGTCTGTTACATGTATTATATAGTTTTTTTTTATTTAACTCACGATATAATAATATTGAAATGTGGCGCCAGTATCGAAATTTTTAATGTAAACGTCGATATTATTGAAAAATAGTTAAAGTCCTCTATACAATAATTGAGGCAAGAAAATACATGTAAAAAATAAATAATTATGTTACGATTTTAATTGTAATGCTACAATTTTCCGGGCAAAAAAAAAAAAAAAAAACAAATTACATGAAAAAGTAAAAAATCGTTGTGTTACGATTTTAATTGTAGTGTCACTATTCAATGCCTCAAAAAATAAAACAACAAAATACACGCGAACAAATAAAATAGTTTTGCTACGATATTAGTTGAGACGTTACTATTAATTGGCCAAATGAATAAAACAACAAAATACATGAAAATTTTGTAAATAGGTTTTCAACTATTTTAATTGTTAAATACTATTCAATGACCAAAATAATAAACCAACAAAATACATGAAAAATTCAGAAAATAGTGAACTACTATTTTTCTATGTTGATTTTACATAGCTTTTTTTTTTGTGTGTGACCAATATTTCGTTCCGCTAAAAATTCACTAAACTCTAATGAGTAAAGCAACTACCTCAATCAGAGATAATCCTGCGTGGCCTACTATAAAATTCAAAATATTTACTTTGGCCCTAAATGATCTATGTGAATCGTATCAAATGTTATCGGCACTTTGGTTATACTGTGTAAGATTCTATTGTTGACTGACTTTGGGACACAATGTAAAATGCACTTCAAACAATTCCTAATTAAATCATCTATTTTCGTTCTCATTAAGGGAAACCAATACTTGACTTATTATTATATACTTAGATATTATTGTAACACTTATCTGCAGCTAAATGGCCTAGTTTTTCATGGGACAACTTAATTAAATCATCTCGAATACTTGATGGAACATATAAAGTCCTATTCTGACTCGTATCTTTGTGATACACAACACCATCTAACAAAACAAAACTTTTTACTGGTCCTTCTGCTAACTCATCACGTATTTTACTAATAACTTCATCCCTCATTTGCTGCGTTTGTAAAAGGAAATCTATATCATTTGGCATAGCTCCCACTGTGCCCACCACTAAATCAACTAATTCTACTTCTTTTTGTAATTTTGATAAATTTCCAAATTCCACAAGCCTTGAATTTTCTAAAGCTTTTAACTCTGCTATCTTTTCCACTGATTCTGAAAAATCTGACGACTCTGACGATTCTACTAATTCTAACTTTTCTGACGATTCTACTAATTCTGACTTTTCCGACGACTCTGAAAACTCTGACGATTCTGCTAATTCTGACTTTTCTGACGATTCTACTAATTCTGACTTTTCTGGAACTACACACGGTTCTTCCATTATCCTTTCTACCTTTCTACAATTCCGTTTTCCGGTGTTCAATTTTATAATTGTAGTTCTCTAATTCTAATGACCAACGAGCAATACGGGGATTGATAGACTTTTTGCTTAATGTTTGTACTAAAGAATGACAATCCGTCACAATTTTAAAGGGCATATGTTCCAAATATACTCTAAAACGACGAAGAGCATAAATAATCGCAAGTGTCTCAAGTTCGAAACTGTGGTACCTCGATTCGGCTGCCGAAGCCTTTAATGAATAGAAAAAAACTGGATGCATTTTCCCATCGTTCTGTTTCTGCATTAAAACTGCTCCAAAACCTCTAGAACTGGCATCAGTATGTAATTCCGTTTCACGATTAGGGTTAAATATTGAAAGTACTGGCGGAGTTGATAAACGATTTCTTAAGTCCTGAAAAACTTTCATTTGTTCTTCATCCATCGGGAACGGTCCTCCTTTCTTTAATAGTTCAACTAATGGTCGGGCTATACTTGCATAAGACGGAACAAATCTACGAAAATATGAGAACTTACCTAAACAAGAGTGAAGTTGTTTTGTATTATTCGGGACAGGATAATTTTTTATAACTGCTATATGCGAGTTATTAGGCAAAATCCCTTTATTGCTAACACTGTACCCTAAATAATCTATCACTTTTCTTAAAAATAAGCTCTTCTTAAAATTGATTTCTAAATGAAATTTTGATAATCGTTCCAGCAATTGTACCAAGATTTCGAAGTGTTCCTCTACTGTTCTTGTAGCTACTACTATATCGTCCACATAAACAACAATTTTGCGATTTCTAACTAAATCCATCAGGCTGTTAGAAATAAATCGTTGAAATACTGACGGCCCATTTCGCAATCCAAATGGCATTCGCAAATACTCAAACTGCCCTTGTGGCGTTACAAACGATGTAAACTTTATAGAACTTTCTTCAACACCGACTTGATGGTACCCACTTTTTAAGTCAATAACCGAAAAACAATTTTTTCCTTCTAAATACTCAAGGCAATCTTCTATTAAAGGCAAAGGGAAATTATCACGAACTGTGCACTTATTAAGGCTTCTGTAATCAACACACAACCTGATTTCACCGTTTTTTTTTAACTAATACGATTGGAGAGGCAAATGGTGAATTACTCGGACGTATTATGTTTTCGTGTAACAGCTCTTTAATAATTTTCGAAACTTTATCTCGTTCAAAATATAATAACCGTCTAGGCTTAAAATGAAAAGGAATATCACTTACTAGTTATACCCGTTACTCGTAGAGTAAAAGGGTATATTGTATTCGTGCAAAAGTATGTAACAGCTAGAAGGAAGCGTTTCCGACCCCATAAAGTATATATATTCTTCGGAAACTATAAAAGCTAGAAGATTGGAGTTTTGCATGCAGATTCTAGGAGTTCCTACGCAGCGCAAGTTTGTTTTAAAAAGTGTCACGCCCCCTCTAACGCCCACAGTCGCTTATATACGATTTTAAAAATTTAAATATTTCGGAAAAGTAAAAATGCAGTTTTATTGCGTTTATCAATTCCTATCGAAATGTAGAAGAAATTTTTCAAATCGGACCATTCGTTAAAAAGTTATGCGTGATCAAAGTTTCTATCTCCATCTCCCTTGCACTCCCTTTACCTGAGTAACGGGTATCTGATAGTCAGGGCACCCGACTATAACGTTCTCTCTTCTTTTATACTCATTTTGCAAACAGGTTCAGCTAATTTAGTACTTAAAACATTTAAATAACTTTCACAGATCAACTTACAGCATTTTTCTCTGTTCCCAAACCCGAATTCGCTACCGATATCTAGATTTGTATTTAACTCTGTTGTAACACCTGCACATAAACAATCCATGTCATTCATCCACTGCTCAATTTGGGTATTCTTGGTAGTTAATTGACCTTTGTCAATGTTTATCTTATTATCTATTGTATTATAAAACAGAGATGCACAAGTAGTAGTTAAATCAAATTTATTATTATCATATAATGACTTTTCTTCGTAGTCTAATTTTCTTTGGATTAATTGTAATTGTAAAGCGTCAATAGCATTTCTGCCAAGAATCATAGCAACAGGTAATACATCATCGTGAACAACAAAAACTTAAATTTCATAAACTTTTAAATTAAACTTAATGTATTAACCCACAAGTCACGTCCATCCACAATATATAATACTATTAACTTTGTTTTATAACTTTACACTTTATTCGCGAACCTGCAACGCTGGTCCGTCAACTGTACGTAGTATACTAAATATTACAATGAGTTAGAGAGAGGAATTAACATTGCCGTCGGCGGTGACGTCGCTGCTGCTGTTATTCATCCCGCTCTTCGCCGCTGGTTCCCACATCCCTCCTTTTTTCACGAGCTTTAGTTTTAATCCTTGTTCCAAACTTGGTAGTTCCATCTCGGCTATCTGTTCTGGCTGGTGCTCCGCTCGTTCCGTGTTTCTCAATTCTTCTGGTGGAGTCACATGTACCTGTGGAGAGGAACCAGGATCGGAGCCATTGTTCGACGAGCTCCTTATTGGTATCTTTTTTAAATGGCTAATATTTCTGGTCAAACGTCTACCATCCCTTGACACAATTGCTATGTTTTCCTTTCTCTCTATAACATCGTATTCGTTAGAGTCAAAATTTGGTGTTAGCTTATGCGGGAACACAACATTTTTAATAAGGACCTTGTCACCTACTCCGATATCACTTTCCTTCGCCCCTCTCTTTTTATCAGCTGATTCTTTTCCCTTCTGTTTTACGATGCAATCTTGGTCTCGTTCTGCTGAGTCTAAAGGTTCTCCGCCCAAATCCTGAATTCCTGGCATCTTATCTCGGATCACTCTGTTAAACATTAATTGCGTAGGAGCAACACCTGTGCTACTATGCGGAGTTACATTATACATAAACACAAATTTTTATATCTCATCTTTGTAGTTATTTTTGTTTTGATATGCTATCTTTAATCGTTTCACTAGCGATCTGTTCATGTTCTCGACCTCACCATTTGCCTGAGGCCAGTAAGGCGGAGTTCTTATCTGCTCTATACCAGAAACCTTGCAATATTCTTTAAACTCACTGCTGATATACTGTCGTCCATTGTCAGTCCGTAAGTATTTTGGAAAGCCAAGTCTGCAGAAAATTTCTTTCATTGTATCGATAATTGTCGCTGAAGTTATAGAGCGTAGAAATTTAAACTCCATGTACCGGGAGTAATAATCAATGAAGACGAGTAAGAATTCGCCATTTGGCAAGGGACCCAACAAATCGGAAGCCACGCATATCCAAGGACCCGTTGGAAATGGTGTTCTACTCATCGGCGCGGGATGGTTTGGTTGCGAGACTAAAAGGCAATCCCTACAGGACTTAACAAACTTTTCAGCCGCACGATCTATGCCAGGCCACCAAACCTTGGAGCGTAGCCGACGCTTCATTGCGGATTCGCCTGGATGACCTTCATGGGCTAGCTCTAGCACCTTTTCCCGCAGAGAAGTCGGAATGATCAGACGGTTTCCTCTGAGTAAGATGTTTCCGATTGTGGAAAGCTCGAATCTAAACGGGTAGAGGTTATTTGATGCGGTGGAAGTCCATGAATCGTCTTGCAAGCAGGTAATGGCATCCACAATTTCTTCGTCAAGGATGCTTTTCTCTGCTATCTCCGATATGCTCATTGACATAGGGATTGAGCTCTCCAGTACACGGAAAATGCTATATTCGGTTCTTGACTCGAAATCCTTTGTCGATGATATGTTAGACAGACGAGACAAGGTGTCTGAGATGTTTTCTTTCCCTGCTTTAAAAATGACTTTAATTTTATAAGGCTGTAGGCGCAAAAGCCACCTTTCTATGCGAGCTGGTGGTCTTGATGTTGGCTTAAATATTGTCTCTAGCGGCTTGTGATCGGTAACCAAATCAAACTCTAAGCCGGCTAAATAGTAATAAAATTTTTCTACCGCCCATACTAGTGCCAAGCTTTCTTTTTCAGTTTGTGAGTACCGCTTCTCCACATCAGACAAACTCCGGCTGGCAAAAGAAATGATCTGGGGTTCGCTTTTTTCGGTGAATTGTAGCAGTACTGCTCCCAGCGCCACAGGGCTTGCATCAGCAATCAGACGGGTTCGATGTTTTATATTAAAATATGAAAGTCTGGGTATTTCAGCCAGGCGAGTTTTTAAATCGTTGAACGTCTCTTTCTCTTTGGGGCCCCATACAAATTTGGTATCTTTTTTCAACAATTTCCTCAATGGTTCTGTGCGATCGGCTAAATCCGGAATAAACTTCCAGACGTAAGTAACCAGACCTAGGAAGCTTCTCGTTTCCTCCTTATTTCTCGGGTCTCGAAATGAAGTGATAACATCTACTTTTTCGGGATCAACACTAATTCCTTTGTCCGATAGAATGTGACCTAGGAATCTTAAACGGTGTGTTTTCCAAACACATTTTGAGTCATTTAAAACCACATTGTTATTCTTGAATATTGCGCGAACTTTCCTGACGGTCTCGTCATGCTCGTCTTCAGTTGATCCAAAAATGATGACATCGTCTATATAATTAAGAACATTGGGGCATGGCGATAATAACTCTTCAAGCCGTCGCTGGAATATCTCAGGGGCTGAATTTATTCCGAACATTAATCGTTTGTAGCGGAACAAACCCCTTGGAGTTATAAATGTTGTTATCTGTCGACTTGCCTTATCCAGTTCTAATTGATGGTATGCATCTTTTAAATCGAGCCTTGAAAAGAATGTAGCGTCTTTCAACTTGGTCATAAATGATTCAAAAGTAGGCAGTGGGTAATGTTCCCTCATCACCGCTCGATTGGCCAACCGCATATCCAAACACAACCTAATGTCGCCATTATCCTTAAAGGCTATTACGATAGGCGAGATCCAAGGGCTGTGACCGACAACTGGCTCTATTATGTCACTGCTTAGAGCCTCCTCTATTTTAGACAGTACCTTAGCTTCGATGGCAGCCGGTATGCGTCTCATTGGCTGTTGTGTCGGCCTAATGTTAGGGTCAATTAATAATTTCACTGTTACTCCTTTTCATTTGGGAAATGGAGTAATGCACTCAGCTCGGCCAACCTGTAACCCCAATGCCAGGACGTTCAATTTAATCGCTGTTTCACGGCCCAGTAACGATTGTTTTCCATTTTCAATTACATAAAATGAAGCAATGATCTCTTTACCCGGGCCTGTTGATATAGGAGCCTCGAACACACAAATTACGTTAAGCAATTTGTTTGAAGCATAACCCCGAAATTGTCTCTCCGAGTTGGATCTGATGTTGAAAACTACGGCTTTGTTTACTTCCATTGATAACCAGTCAGCTTGGCTGATGAGATTAAAGCGGGAGCCTGAGTCGATAATAAGGGGAACAAGCTGCCCACCTATTGAACACTCTATCAGTTCATCACTTTCATCATCGCTGCAAATCCGGAAACATTCTTCCTTGGTTGGTTTCGTTTCGGGTTTAGTGCATTCATCTTGCACCCGGCGCACATCTAGCCGTGATCGCTTTGTGCCACTGTTGTTTGGCTGTGTGTACTGACGCTTGAGGTTTGTTCTGCACTTGCGGGCGAAATGCCCGAACCGCATGCATTTGTTGCATTTTACTTGTCGCGCAGGGCAGTCCAAGTTTTCGTCAGAATGACCCACTCGACCACATCTACCACACTCGGTACCCTTAGTCGGTTTCCGGGATGATATTTTACTTATTGTCTCTCTTTCCGACTTAGATATCATTGATTGTGATTGCTTACTAATTTCTTCTTCTACTCTACAAGCTTCGATTACCTCAATCAAAGTATGCTCTTTCTCCAGTAGCTTTTTTTTTAAATCCAGAGAAGTCCAGGAGTCCATAATTTTATCTTTCAAACAGATCTCGTCAATTTCGGCCTTAGTGGAACCGAAATTGGATTTCTGCATTTGCTGACGTAACCGAATTATAAATTTTGCGAAACTCTCACCTTCTAAAGGCGAAAGGTTCCTAAACATATGCCTTTCGAAGGTTGAGTTTTGTTTCGGTGAAAAATAATCATTTAGCTTTTCAACCAGCACCAAAAATACGTCGACTTCTTCGTTATCATCCGGGGCCACAAGAGCATCGGGCAGGGAGTAAGCCACCGTTTGCAATTGCACACCTCCCAAGTGAATCAATTTATTTCGTTTCCTGATAGGTGTTTCAATCTCTTCTGCATCGATATATATTTTAAATGCCCGGAGCCATCTTTCCCACTCGTGTCGTAGCAATGACTTTTCAATGCTTTCGCAAAGGAAGGGTTTGATTATATTTTCACCCATTTTCCTTCTTATGCAAATTCTGAAAGTGAAACGAAAAAAAAATTTCATTTATTCATTACCTTGGCACCCTGCCTCTGACTATGTCAGCTTATTGAAGGGCTAACTGCCTCTGAATTTATCAGCTTATTATAAGGCTAACTGCCTGTGTTTAATTTTTTTTTCCTTTAACTTACAACGTACTGTTGCCCAGTTAAGCATTTCATTCACTTCTTTTTTTTTAGTTATTGCTCTTACTAGAATGATTCTCTTGACTTGCAACTAACTGTTACTCAGTCACTCTCTTAAATAGGCTTGTGTTTTTGAATCGTTATTAATTCCTTCCTGCATTCTTTTCCTTTCTTTGATTTTGCTCTTACGCCCACTATTTTGATCTCTTTTATACATCATCGTTCAGCTTACCCCTCTCACCGTGAGCATTTACCGTATTTTGACTGCGGTAGGCCACCAGAAGAGCATAAGAACAAGTAGAACACAGGAGGAGAAAGAAAGAAACAAAACGACACATGCATTTGTACCAAGTACAGCAATATCACAAAATTATTGTCTTGCAAATATATTTTATTTGAATATTGCTTATTGTTGTTTTTAATTTGGTTTTACCTCGTCGCCAATGTATTAACCCACAAGTCACGTCCATCCACAATATATAATACTATTAACTTTGTTTTATAACTTTACACTTTATTCGTGAACCTGCAACGCTGGTCCGTCAACTATACGTAGTATACTAAATATTACAATGAGTTAGAGAGAGGAATTAACATTGCCGTCGGCGGTGACGTCGCTGCTGCTGTTATTCATCCCGCTCTTCGCCGCTGGTTCCCACACTTAATATAGCATTTCACTGCGCCGCATAGTATAATATTTCTTCTATAAATTCCACGGTATTTACTCTCAAATGGATTGGCTAACGTTACATCTCTTGGCAATTTCGTCTTGTTTATGAAGCTAACCGGGCTGCCGGTATCAAAAAGGACATTCATTACTATAAATTTTGTGCATCTAAGTTCATTTATATTAAGACTTACTAAATGTTTACCAATTATATCAGCAACAGCTTGTTGATCTTCCACACTCGCCACTGTCTGTTGCAGTCTTCAGTCATACGCTTCGGGCAGTTACGAAATTGATGATCCACGCCTCCACAAGTAAAGCAACTGTTTGGTGGACGTGTGGGTTTGTTGCAGTCCTTTATCATTTGTCCCGGCTGACGACAATTGTAGCATTTTATTTCATTAGCGCTCGAAGTACCACGACCAGCGTAAGAATTTGGCAATGATATACGGATTTGATCATACTCTATCAAACGGCGACGCAATTCAAGTCAATTGATCCAGACTCTCGCAAAAATAAAGTGACGTCGTAATGCCACTTGTGTCGTTTAATCTGCCAACAATGTGCTTAATTAAATCACGATCCTCTAATTCAGCTTGACGTGCAATACCGCACATGGATATAAAGTATTGAAATGCAGTTTCATCACTTTTTTTCTTACGATGTTTGAGCTGCTCACAGATCTCCAGTTTTGTGTTTTTACGTCCAAAAACATCCATCATCTGAGTTCGCAAGGCATCCCAATAAGCAGCACCTTGATATGCGAAGTAACTTTTAGCTGGTCCAATAAGAAGACGCCTCGCATATAACCAGTAGCGATTTAGTGGTACTCCCAACACAGCACATGCAGTTTCAAACTCTTCAATCCATAATTTGACAGGAATGTCATCTTGTCCCGAAAAGGGCTCAACTACCGCCATTATATCTGCGATTTCAACCCTTGAAAAATTTGCGGCCATTTTTGTACCAGCTTGGTTCCGTTCCATGTCGCGCAGCGTTGGTTGAAGTTCCGCTACTCCTTGACAAACATCGGCCAGATCCTCTCGAAACGTGCGCTCATCCAGTCCAATTTGGGCCGCGTGCTGCGCAATAAGTTCTGCATGGGCTCTCTGGTCTTGTAAGTCGGTGACGCCTCCCGCAGCTTGATCGCCGCCAACAGCCTGATCTTGTAATACAATGTCGTTTACAACCACTTGACCATGTTCGTCATCCGGGCCAGCCTCATGCTTGTTGTTCATTTTGAACAAGTTGTTTGCCGCAACGCGCAATTGGTGTATAGAAGCCTTGGCGTCAAAATGCACTTCGTTGGCTCTCAGTAGCTTTAATAATTCTTCCTTTGATTGCTTCAATATATCGGAATACAACATGGGGACTAGACGTGAAAGCTATAGGCAATCACCCCACACCTGAATTGTAAATGATGTCGTTTAACTTTAATGATTTTATTCTTTCTTTTTAATGTTCCATGTGTT
>JBAMCF010000128.1:0-25810 GCA_037075285.1 Drosophila lutescens
CATATACAGTAAAGGTATTGCTGAGAGGCAAATAGGTAGCTAACGCCTTTAGCTGGGACTTTTTCCCACCTCGGTACTCAGTTGAGCTAAGGAAATAGTAAGGAAATACCAAAAAAATACCAGATTTAGCGGATGATTTCCGATGAACGCCTTTAGCCGCGGCCCAAAGAATGGAAAATTTGATCTTTGCCTGTGTTTGTGCAGAAGCGGTGTGCCAATAACAAATAATAAATGGAAGGAAAACACCAAAAACCACTGAAAAACACCTGCAGGATTTCCGGCAATACATATTGCCAAGCCAACAGCCAATTTAAAGCTTGCGACTCAGGTGTGCTCAACATTTTGTAATTGGCGCCAGTTGATGTTTGCTGCTTGTCAACAAACTGAGCTGGTTGAGAGTAAGACCATGCTACATGCATTGCGGATGAACTCCGAAAACTTCGGCCACACTAAAAGATTAAAATTTTTAGACTAGTAAAACTCTTAGCCGAACTGAGTACTAGGCTCAAACAGCAAACATCAACTGGCGCCAATTTTAAAATATTACAAAATGTTGTGCCGACCTGGGTCGCAAGCTTTAAATTTGCTGTTGGCATGGCAATATGTATTTCCGAAATTCCTGCAGGTGTATTTCAGTGGTTTTTGGTGTTTTCCTTTCATTTATAATTTGTTATTGGCACACCGCTTCTGCACAAACACAGGCAAAGATCAAATTTTCCATTCTTTGGGCCGCGGCTAAAGGCGTTCATCGGAAATCATCCGCTAAATCTGGTATTTTTTTTGGTATTTCCTAACCATTTCCTTAGCTTATCTGAGTACCGCGGTGAAAAAAAGTCGCGGCTAAAGCCTAGTACTCAGTTCGGCTAAGAGTTTTACTAGTCGAAAAATATTAATCTTTTAGTGTGGCCGAAGTTTTTGTAGTTCATCCGCAATGCATGTAGCATGGTCTTACTGGGTTTGTTAACAAACAGCAAATATCAACTGGCGCCAATTTTAAAATATTACAAAATGTTGAGCCGACTTGGGTCGCAAGAGTTAAATTCGCTGTTGGCATGGCGATATGTATTGCCGCAAATCCTACAGGCACTTTTCCATTGGTTTTCGGGGTTTTCCTTCCATTTATAATGTGTTATTGGCACACCGCTTCTGCACAAACACAGCCAAAGATCAAATTTTCTATTCTTTGGGCCGCGGCTAAAGGCGTTCATCGGAATTCATCCGCTAAATCTGGTATTTTTTTGGTATTTCCTTACTATTTCCTTAGCTCAACTGAGTACCGAGGTGGGAAAAAGTCCCAGCTAAAGGCGTTAGCTACCTATTTGCCTCTCGCTTACTCCTATGCTTAGCTAGCAGTTTTCGTCGTACTGAGTACTAGGCTTAAAGGCTTTAGCTACCTATTTGCCTCTCGCTTACTCCTATGGTTAGCTAGCAGTTTTCGTCGTACTTAGTACTAGGCTTAAGACATAACAAATTTAATTTTCTTAAATATTAAAAAATTTAAGAAACATCCGCAACGATACAAAAAGTTTATTGCATTTTTTTGACCGTTTCTCTAATTTCTCGCCAAGCGAATGTCTGAGAAGATAATTTCGCTGGGTAGTATTAATGTATAAACGGCAAGCTAATTTGCAATTAGGCCAACGAAAACTTAAATGAAATCAATTCATTGCATAACCCCTGGCGCTTTACTTTAATTGAAATCCGAACCGGAGAAACTTTTAATGAAAACGATGCTCGGCATGATAAAAGGTCGTCGCCAAGTCCGGAGCTGCAACAGCAGCTGCGTGGGGCAGTTGCAATGAAAATGACAACATTTTCTTAACTTGCTAGGAAATTTGGACAGTTGTTTAAGATTTTTTTATTTATTCATCTTCCCAATTATTGCACTTCTGATTTTTGTGTGTTACAACTATGAAAATTGATTTACGTTTAACCGTGAAAAATTTGCCGAACTTCTAGATCTTTTTTATAAAAAAAAATTATAAGTGAACTTTTGTTTAGCTCCAACGTTCAGTTTCGTTCAATCTTTAAAAATCCATATTATAAGTGGTTCTGATTACGGGAAACATTGTCAAAGTGGGCGCAAGTAACGGGATTTTGAAAATATTAACTTAATCAAAAACTGTGTCAGGGAAAAATGAAAGCTATTAAGGGAAGATTTACAATGGAAAAAACATATATTTCATTTTTTATTTATATCCTAACGCTACAAGTAAAAACTTAAATTTATTGCGTGTGACTAACGCAATCGGATTGAGTAAAGAAAAAAACAAGAGAGAACGCTATAGTCGGGTTGGTGTCCCGACTATCTATTGGGTGGGCAAGAAAGTCATGTCGTTTTTTTTAGTAATCGTTTTTAATCTAATTTATTTACGACAAATCGAGCACTAGGGTCACACTTTTTAGTATCGTTTTAAAGCTTATTGTCTTAGGTACTATCGATGAAAATTTGGTAATTATTCGATAAAATTAAACATGGAGGATCAAAGTGAGCATTTTCGGCATATTTTGCTTTTTTATTTCCGAAAAGCAAAAAAAGCGGTCGAAGCTCGCGAAAAATTGTGCGAAGTGTATGGTAAAGATGCCGTGAGTGATCGCCAATGTCAGCGCTGGTTTGCCAAATTCAGGCTTGGAGATTTTGGAGTTAAAGACGCCCCACGTTCTGGTCGACCATCGGCCGTTTTTGACGAACAAATTCAGGCTTTGCTGGATGAAAACCGGCGTTATTCAACGCGGGAGATGTCAGAGAAGCTTAGTGTGTCGCATACAACGGTTGAAAACCATTTGAAGAAACTTGGCTACGTAAACAAGCTCGATGTTTGGGTTCCGCATAACTTAAAGGAAATTCACCAAACTAATCGTATCAATATCTGCCATTCTCTGCTGCAACGGATTAAAAACGATCCTTTTTTGAAGTGGATCATTACTGGCGACGAAAAGTGGGTTGTTTACAATAATGTCCAACGAAAAATATCATGGAGCAAGAAAGATGAGCCAGCCCAAGCCACATCAAAGGCCGATATCCATCAGAGGAAAGTTATGCCAAAGATATTATAAACACTAAGATGTGTAACGAGGAGCAAGAAAATGTACGGAGGCAGCGTCATTTTTGTCAAATGCGACTCACACGCATTCAGTCTATTTTTAGAATGCCGTTTCTTGACTTCTCTCTCTCTCGCTCACTTGCTCTCTCGCTCTCAAAACTCCGCGCTGCAGAAAAGTCAAAATTCAATTTTTGTCTCATTTGTTGATTCTTGAATTATGTTGCCGAAAAGGAATCGTCCTAAAAGGCACATTGCGCGCAACATTTCAAAAAGGGCTGTGGCGCATTGCGTTAGTTTGTGGCCCGCAAATAATGCGCTTGAGGTTCGAGTCCACTCTGAGGCGAAGTGGTTTTATTTTTATCTTCATTTTTTTTTTATTTATTTTACTTTGTTTTTTTTTGTTTTTTTAATTTTTTGGTTTGTTTTTTAATTTTTTGTTGTAGTTTTTTGTTTGTTTTTAAGTTTTTTTTTAGTTTTTTGTTTGTTTTTAATTTTTTTTTGGAACAAAATTGGTAAAAAAAAAGTAAAGTTCTAAAAGCAGAAGCATTTTGAGCAAATATTTTAAATTCATTACTTTTGAATTAAAAGTTTATGAAATACGCATCCGAGTTTACTTTTATAATTTTATTTAATTTTTAATTTTTATTGAAGTATACAATTTAAATGCAATTCAGGGACTAAAAATAACAATAATTTTATTTTTTAAACAAAAAAGCAAGCACACAATCCCTAGAAAGAAATGATTTACACCGAAATCATTCAATCCATTAATGGTCTTTACCTTTCTTTCAATTTTAAAAATTTATATTAAATAAACAATGTTTAAAAAAAAAAAATACTTAAAAAAAAAGGTTGCGTTCAGTCGGAGTTGAACTCGGTCCGACACGATCCGCAGTCGAGCGACTACACCCCTAGCCCACAGATCCTTATTACGATGCGCCAGTCAGATGCGAGATTGAGCCTATTTCGCAGCAGAGCAAACGAAATTGCACACTAACACAAGCAAAGAATCTAACACGGACAACGCACACTAGGAAAATTATAAATCCACTTTCTGAATCCACACCAAAAATTTTGCCGTACATTCAGTTGTATGGGCGTTACACCTCTTAGTGTTTATATTCTCTTTGGTTATGCTGTCTGTTTGGTGGAATTGGAATGAAACCATCAATTCAGATGTGTACTGTCGCCAGCTATCCAATTTGGGTATCCTTCAGATTACCATTTGTTTCGCTCTCTTCAAAACTCTTTGAATGGTAAAAACTTTGATTCAGATGAGGCTGTCGAAAACCACTTGTCTCGATTCTTTGCTGGAAAAGACCAAAAGTTCTTCGAGCGCGGAATTATGAAGCTGCCCGAGAGATGGTCATTAGTGGTCGAACAAAACGGCCAATACATAATTGATTAATTATAAGTCCTGATATAAATAAATCATCTTTGAAAATATTGCAAAAAAAACGACATGACTTTCTTGCCAACCCAATAATACCCGTCACTCAGCTAAAGGGAGTGCGAACGCTGTACTCGGGTTTGTGTCCCGACTATCTAATAATCGTAACTCAGCTAAAAGGAGTGCGAGGGAGATAGATATATAAACAATTTTGATTGCGTATAACTTTTTAATGAATGGTCCGATTTGAAAAAGTCTTCTTTATTTCGATAGGTATTAATAAACACTATACAATTGCGTTTATATATTTTAAAAATCTTAAAAGATGTGGCCTCCAGACACATTTGAAAATCCTTTATGGCGATTGTGGGCGTTAGGGGGGGCGTGGCATCTCGATGAAACAAACTTCCGCTGCGTAGGAAGCCCAAGAATATGTGTGGGTAATCCCAACTTTCTAGCTTTTGTAGTTTCCGAGATCTCAGCGTTCATACAGACAGACAGACGGACAGACGGACGGACGGACAGACGGACGGACGGACGGACAGACGGACATGATAAAGAATATATATACTTTATGGGGTCGGAAACGCTTCCTTCTAGCTGTTACATACTTTTGCACGAATACAATATACCCTTTTACTCTACGAGTAACGGGTATAATGAACAATTTAATTTAAATGTACTACTTAAAAACTAACGAAGTTGAGTTAATAATTCTTTTTCTTTTAAGTTTGCCTTAGTTAATAAATAAACTATCCACGAATATCCTCACAAAGTTTTGGAATATAAATCGAAGTAGTTCTCAAGATAAAACAAATAAACTGAGTACGAATTGATCGACCGTCGAACACATCGAAAATTGTAATCCCTCTCTTCTCAAGTTTTTATTTTTGAAATTCTTGCAAATTGGCGTGCACGATTAAACAAAAAAGTATTCAACCCGTCGAATCGAGCTATAAGTTGTTCTTAAACACTGAGAAAAAAACAGTCTAAAATTAAGTGAAATTTTCTTAAATTAAGAACGTTTGGTCATAGGAAAAAGTCGATACCGATTGTTCTTAACTTTAGACACTATGTTCTTAAATCAAGAAAAATTTGTGACTTAATTCAAGAACGATTTGTGTTAATTTTAGACTGTTTTTTTTGTCATAAAAACAATAAAAAATACAAAATTGTACTTGTTTTTCAATTTTTGTTGTACTTGTTTAACCTTATAAATGGATTTTGCAAATATAATATAAGGGATAATTTCGAAAAATTATTGGTCTCTTCTCCGGGGCTCGAACTCATGACTGCAAGGCTATAAGGCAAACACGCTTGCCCCTAGGCCAGCTAGCCATCTAATACACAAGGGCCAAAAGCAGGCACATGAAGTTCAATAGAGGCATTCAGAAAATAAAAATATATGCGGCATGTCATTTGGTGGGCTTGAACTCGGGCCTGCGCTCTCCTAAAGTAATAATTTAAATTCGAAGTATCAACACCTCTACACGCTAGGCCACGCTGTAGTCCGAAATTGATTGAAAGTTTAAGCACAATTGTTTTTATTTTAAGAACGTTTGCGCTTATTTTAAGTTCAAAATTTAAGAAGAAAACATTCTTAGATTAATACCTTTTATTCTTAGTTGTAGACTTTCTTTTTTCCCTCAGTGTACGGATTATGAAAGCAATAATTACTTAGTTAAAAACGAAAACCTTGACCAAATATTTAAAATGTTTTTGTTTGTCTTGAAAAATTAATGTATTTATGTTGTAAGCAGAGTTGTTATTATATTATAGGGTATTATAATTTTGGTCAGAAGTT
This sequence comes from Drosophila lutescens, assembly GCA_037075285.1. Classification (NCBI taxonomy): domain Eukaryota; kingdom Metazoa; phylum Arthropoda; class Insecta; order Diptera; family Drosophilidae; genus Drosophila; species Drosophila lutescens. The sequence goes on from JBAMCF010000128.1 coordinate 6,239, forward strand.
TATAACGCAGTGAAGGAGACGTTTCCGACCAGATAAAGTATATATATTCTTGATTTCGTCTGTCCGTCTGTACACACAAAAAAAAAACGATTGTTAAAATTTTTCAATATAATAGTCATACAGTCCCCAACCACAACATTGTCAATTCTACCAATGAAATAAATACTCTCACAACAACAAAATACACATAAATAGCAAAGACACACACCCAAAATAAAAACAAAATACTCGTAAATATTTGTATACCCTTGCAGAAGGTATTATAATATCAGTCAGATGTTTGCAACGCAGTGAAGGAGACGTTTCCGACCACATAAAGTATATATATTCTTGATCAGCACCAATAGCCGAGTCCATCTAGCAATGTCCGTCTGTCCGTCTGTCCGTTTCTATGCGAACTAGTCTCTCAGTTTTAAAGCTATCGCAATGAAACTTTCCCAAAAGTCTTCTTTCTATTGCAGGTAGTACATATGTCGGAGCGAGCCGGATCGGACCAATATATCTTAAGGCTCCCATAGGAATAGTAAGATTTTTTTATTTTAAATTTTATGTAGGCGTGGTGATTTTGAACAATTAGAAATCATGACAACCAAAACGTATTCAGTTCAGTTGAGTTCAAAGTGTTCATGTATTCAGTTCAGTGCTCAGAGTTAAGTTCAAAGCGAATAATAATAATAAATAATAAAAAAGTTTTCGGTTCAGCTTAACGCTAAAACAGATCAACGTGAAAACAGTTTCTTGTTCGGCTCAACAATATCAAAAGTTTTATTTGAAAAATTGTTAAAAATTTCTACAAATTATTCAAAATGCCGCCACTGTATATCGTTAACAATTAGCGCCTTGAAATACTCTAAAGAAAACGGAACAAAGCGTTAAGTTCACTGTTAAAAATAAAAATGTACATTGCTTTCTTTGACTTTTTATTTTAACTGCAAGGCTATATAAACTTCGGCTTGCCGAAGTTAGCTTCCTTTCTTGTTAATAGTAGAATACCTTTTTTTAATAGTTACGTAACTATCCGTATAGGTTAATTTTACCAATCAAAGTTTTTTGTGTGTGTCAGCGAGCTCAGTTTAGAAGCTAGCGATCTGAAACGTTCACAGTCGTCCTAAAACATGTGTACGCAGATCAAGTTTAAAAAGCCCCCCGATCGGACATCTATATCCTATAGCTCCCATAGGAACAATAGGATATAACTTGCAAGAATTGTGGATATCTCGCGCAGTGTAAAAGCTATTGGCATGAATCTTTCCAAATCTTATTGTTTTACGCATACCTTGATCAAGCGCGTGCCGATCGGACGTCTATATATTATAGCTCCCATAGGAAAAATAGTGTGAAAAGATATTTTTTTTCATTTATAAAATATTTTATTGTTTATTAATTCATGTTGCTACTCTAGTCAAATTGTCATACCCTAGACGGATGCGTTTCTGACCCCATAAAGTATATATACTCTTGATCAGGATCACTAGCCGAGTCGATCTACCCATCAGCTGCTTAATTTAAAATGCTGATCAAAAGAAATTTAAATGTATCGGATAGAGCTGATGAGCCTGCCCTTATGTTGTTTTTCATACAAGCGTGATTCTTTGTGAAACGTATCGAGATTTTCTTAATGGTCTCAGAACGATATCTCATTTTTATCACGATATAACACCAATTTAAAAAAGAATTTTTTAAAAGGTCAAACAAAAAATCCATTTGACAGAAGCGAAGATATGGCGACGTTTTTTTTTGTTTAATTAATTTATAACTTTATATTACGTGGGGTAAAAAATTAATAAAAATACTCCAAAATTATTAAATTTGACAAGCTTTCAGATGAAAATAACACCCACAATGATTCCAGTGCAATGTATAGTCCAAACTAAAAAAAAAATATTTCAGTCGCGGTTTTTGCAAATCGGCATTTTTAATCTTTATAAAAAAAAAGGATAATGTACAATACATAATTCTTGTTGGCCCCTGAAAGTTTCGTCATGGGACCTCCATTACTTTCTGCATAATTTAATAAAACAATAAAAAACAAAGCAGTCTTTCGTTGTTATACTTTAAATAATAATGTTAGACGAACAGTTATCGTTCTTAATGATTTCCGGAAGAACGACCGTTCCCATTTAGGTGTAATTTTATTAAATTATGCAGAAAGTAATGGAGGTCCCATTACGAAACTTTCAGGGGCCAACAAGAATTATGTATTGTACATTATACTATTTTTTTATAAAGATTAAAAATGCCGATTTGCAAAAAACCGCGACTAAAATATTTTTTTTATACCCTTGCAGAGGGTATTATGATTTCAGTCAGAAGTTTGCAACGCAGTGAAGGAGACGTTTCCGACCCCATAAAGTATATATATTCTTGATCAGCATCACTAGACGAGTCGATCTAGCCATGTCCGTCTGTCCGTCTGTCCGTCTGTTTCTACGCAAACTAGTCTCTCAGTTTTAAAGCTATCGGGCTAAAACTTTCCCAAAAGTCTTATATCTATTGCAGGTAGTATATAAGTCGGAACGAGCCGGATCGGACAACTATATCATATAGCTCCCATAGAAATAGTCGGGAAAAAAATGTAAAAAAAATTATATCTTGGGTGTTTTTGAACATATCACCTCCTACTTTTGGAAATACCATTTTGTATCTAATTCTGAATTTCGAATAAATTTTTATCAAAATCGGACGACTATATCATATAGCTGCCATAGGAACGGTCGAAAAATTATATGGAAATTAATAGGAAAAAAATTATATCTTTGTTGATTTTTATTACATTCTCTTCTACTCTGGGATATGACTATTTTTAAATATTTCCGAATTTCGATTTTAATTTTAAAAAGATCGACTACTATATCATTTAGCTGCCATAGAAACGATCGAAAAATTAATGTGAAATAATAGGAAATTTAACATTTTTGCGATTTGTAAATTAATAGAATGATCTCTCTCTCTTGTTTAAGTTTGGACTATACATTGCACTGGAACCATTGTGGGTGTTATTTTCATCTGAAAGCTTGTAAAATTTAATAATTTTGGATTATTTTTATTTATTTTTTACCCCACGTAATATAAAGTTATAAATTATTTAAACAAAAAAAAAAGCGTCGCCATATCTTCGCTTTTGTCAAATGGATTTTTTGTTTTACCTTTTTAAAAATTCTTTTTAAATGGTGTAATATCGTGATAAAAATGAGATATCGTTCTGAGACCATTTAGAAAATCTCGATACGTTTCACAAAGAATCACTCACAAAAAGCAAACTAAAACCTCTATTTTTCGGGGACACCGACATTTCAAGAGGTTGTTTTTAGCAACACAAATGTCGGGTTTTCTTTGTCAAAAAGATTTTGAGTATTGGCTACAAAGCAAGAAATTGTAAAAAGCCTACTTAAACGCCTCTAGCTATGGAAATGTCGGAAAATTTTTGAAGGAACCCAACAATTTCTTTTAGGTTGTTTTCAGAGTTTTCAGGGGCACACATGAATAACACATATTCTTGGGCCCATTCGTACGCACACCGTCGCTTTAAAGGACTTTTAAATAAGTCTGGTGCCCACATCTTTACAGATTTTGTAAAAGTTTAAATGCCATTTTTTTGTATATGAACATTGGGTTGGATACGAGAAAAAATTATAAAAAGTCAAAGAACCAACATCTTAAATTTGAAAAAATCTAAAAAAAAAGTTGGTGTTATTTTCGTTATCCAGTGGTCCAACACAAAACAGAATTTGCCACCAATCCCTTAGGAGCGTTTTGGTTGTAAACAAGTGTTATTAGAAAAAATCGAATTAAGGGTTAAAAACAAAAAAAACAAGAAAGGAAGCTAGCTTCGGCCAGCCGAAGCTTATATACCCTTGCAGATCATTCCTATTAATTTACAAATCGCAAAAATGTTTAATTTCCTATTATTTCTCTTATTTCCGATCGTTCCTATGGCAGCTATATGATATAGTAAAATAGTCATATCCCAGAGTAGAAGAGAATACAATAAAAACCAACGAAGCAATAATTTATTTCCTATTATATTCCCATTAGTTTTCCGATCGTTCCTATGGCAGCTATATGGTATAGTGATCCGATTTCTTAAAAATTTAATTCGAAATTCAGAAATATTTAAAAACTAATATTTCCTAGAGTAGAAGGTAATACTTCAAAAATCACCGAAGCTAGAATTTTTTTAACGTTTTTTTTTTCCGATCCTTCCTATGGGAGCCATAGGATATAGTTGTCCGACCCGGTCGGTTCCGACTTATATACTACCTGCAATAGTAAGAAGACTTTTGGGAAAGTTTCATCTCGATAGCTTCAAAACTGAGAGACAAGTTTGCGTAGAAACGGACGGACAGACGGACATGGCTAGATCGACTCGCCTAGTGATGCTGATCAAGAATATATATACTTTATGGGGTCGGAAACGTTTCCTTCACTGCGTTGCAAACTTCTGACTGAAATCATAATACCCTCTGCAAGGGTATAAAAATATTTCTAACAAGAAACTTACAAAGTCTTTTAAATCTTAAGGAATAAAGATACAGACCGTGCTAAACCTCTTGGAAAAGGTATTTACAAATGCTAATCATGTTTCTTTGAAAGTGTTACTCTACATACAATAGTTACGAAATGATGTTTAAACAAGAGAGAACGCTATGGTCGGGTACTCGAACTATTAAATACCCGTTACTGAGATATAGAAGTGCGAGGGAGACGGAGATATACAAATTTGATCGGGCATAACTTTTTAACGAATGGTCCGATTTGAAAAATTTCTTCTACATTTCGATAGGTATTGATAAACACAATAAAACTGCTTTTTTACTTTTCCTAATTCTTCAACTGTGTGGGCGCCAGACACCTTTTAAAATCGTTTAAGGCGATTGTGGAAGTTACTCGTAGAGTAAAAGGGTATATTGTATTCGTGCAAAAGTATGTAACAGGGAGAAGGAAGCGTTTCCGACCCTATAAAGTATATATATTCTTGATCAGGGTCACTAGCCGAGTCGATCTAGCCATGTCTGTCTGTCCGTATGAACGCTGAACACATATTCTTGGGCTTCCTACGCAGCGCAAGTTTGTTTCATCGAGGTGCCACGCCCCCCCTAACGCCCACAATCACCATAAATGATTTTCAAATGTGTCTGGAGGCCACATCTTTTAAGATTTTAAAAATATATAAACGCAATTTTATAGTGTTTATTAATACCTCTCGAAATGTAGAAGACATTTTTCAAATCGGATCATTCATTGAAAAGTTATACGCAATCAAAATTGTTTATATATCTTTCTCCCTCGCACTCCCTTTAGCTGAGTGACGGGTATAGAAAAGTTGGTATTAGATAGTCTGGCACCAACCCGACTATAGCGTTCTCTCTTGTTTTATATTTTATATTTATGCTATTCTAGTCACATTTTCCCCGTGAAATCTGCAAGGATATGTAAACTTCGGCTTGCTGAAGTTAGTTTAAGTTGTCTTTGCTACTTAAACCACTTTAAAATTTCTGAATGATTCCCGTTTCACTTTTTCCAATAATTTTTAACTATAAATCATAGTGTCCGAGTGCAAGGATACACTCTGTAGTCTAGCGAAAAGTATATCCCTTTCCACCGATGCTCCCACGCTGAATGCATCCCATTCAAAAACCAATACTTCACTAATTGCTAGGCTTAATAGGCATTAAAAGCAAATGCCCGGCAGCAGCAACAGCAGTCCCGTGTCCTGGGACAGGACAATACCCAGCTGGGTCTGAGGGGTGCAATGTCGGCAATGCAGTCGGAGGTGGGTGGGTGGTAGGGTAGCTATAGCACGCACAGGATAATAAGCCCACGCCAGGATGCTTTTGTATAGTAGCCTGGGCAAATAAAATTAGAAATTTTACGTTTTCAAAAAACCTTCAAGCTCTGAATGGGCAAACTCGCCCATTTTCCTCTGCCCGATGCCTTAAATATGAATGAGAACTGCGTGGCAGGGGCTTCATGAAACGTGAGCCGTGGCAAATTGCATAGAATGCATGTAAAAGTTGCAATTCCAGCTGCAGATATTCCGTCCCTCCCTCTCACCACGGTCCCCAAACAATTCCATGAAATTAGCTAAAAGTTCTTCTCGTTCTCCTCGAAAGCGGTTGGGCTGGTGTAGAATAAGGGAGAATCTGTTTTAGGCTCAGCCGCGCGCCTTCAATGCTGGCAAATTGTATAAAAGACGAGTCCTCTTAATAGTCATCAACATCCCGAGAAGATGGAATTGTAAGGCATTGGTAGCCGAACAAGATGTAAATAGTCCAGAAGAACAAGAAAAAAGATTGCAGAGAAAAATCTTCGGATAAAGAAAAGTTGGCGAGCGTTTAAGATGAAGTTTATAAGCTGAAAAGGGGCACATCAATAACAAAAAGGAAAAACCGACAAATATCTAGTTTGAGTAGAGAACAATGGTTAATAATTTAAAAGTATACATCTTAACTCAGTAAAATTATGTTGGATTCGGTTTTGAAATAAAGATTTTTAGTCCTACTTTAGATGTTATGTTTTTGTCTGCGAATTAAATCTGAGTTGAGCTATATTTAAGAAGTTTCTGGTATTTCACTGTACTTGATTTCTCACAAAAAAAACGTGCTTTTTCAAGTAGGCATTTTGATTTATACCAATTTAAAAACCAAATCTAAAATAAGGCAATAATATATCCGATATACCTGGAACGGCATCGATCGAGGGAGCACTAGAAACTCTGCTACGAGGGAGAGAGCTCTTGAAGGTCTCAAAAAGGTTAATTAAACTTTAAGTATTTATTTTAACTGCAAGGGTATATAAGCTTCGGCTCGCCGAAGTCAACTTTTTTTCTTGTTATACCCGTTTCTCGTAGAGTAAAAGGGTATATTGTATTCGTGCAAAAGTATGTAACAGGGAGAAGGAAGCGTTTCCGACCCCATAAAATATATATATTCTTGATCAGGATCACTAACCGAGTTGATCTAGCCATGTCTGTCTGTCCGTCTGTCTGTCCGTCTGTATGAACGCTGAGATCTCGGAAACTATAAAAGCTAGAGGATTGGTATTTGGCATGAAGATTCTTGGAGTTCCTACGCAGCGCAAGTTTGTTTCAAAAGGGTGCCACGCCCCCTCTAACGCCCAAAATCGCTTATATACGATTTTGAAAATTTAAATATTTCGGAAAAGTAAAAATTCAGTTTTATTGTGTTTATTAATACCTATCGAAATGTAGAAGAAATTTTTCAAATCGGACCATTTGTTAAAAAGTTATGCGTGTTCAAAGTTTCTGTCTCCATCTCCCTCGCACTCCCTTTACCTGAGTAACGGGCATCTGATAGTCGGGGCACCCGACTATAGCGTTCTCTCTTGTTTTTATTCCAATTGGTGCACAAAATTAAAAAAACTTATTTTACTATTTGCCGCTTCTTTTTGCTTGTAAGCAGCTGATCGGTCAACGAACTTTGCGGCCCTACTAAAACTTGAGGGTTGCAAATATTCAACCAAAAGTTATCTATTGTTTATAAAACAATATATACTAAGAATATTAAAGTTAAATCAATATATTTTACCATGAAAATTTTGATTTTATGCAACAAAATTGGTCATTTCGACCAGTGTACAGAGTAATCATTTGGTTAAACCAAATAAAATATTTGTATTGTTGCGGCGTTGTTATCATACTGTTTCTTGTTCTATATTTTTCTTCACTCCGCACAGCAAGGAAATTAATCGCAGTGGCAACCACCCACCCATTTCAAGGGGTGGCGGTAGCAGCCGCGTCGTCAGCACTTATTTACTCATTCACCCTGCTTCACCGCAACCACCCACAGCCCTACACTCAAATTCCAGCCATAGCAATCATTTATCAAACTACCAACTCCGTAAAATTCAATATTTTTCCCGGCACCGCTCCGTCGTCATCCAACTTTTTCAAGACGCTCGAGTCAAGCATGTAAAAAATTAATTAAATTATAAAAATTTATACCCCGAAGCAAATATTTAATTTAATAACATTATTATGCAACCCTATAGTCCTTGTTGGTTTGGTGGCGGGACGACGGCGCGGCCAGGTGGGCGTGGCATACGCACCAGCACGCGCAGCTGGTAAAAAAAAGGGAATGTGCAACCAGATAATTTATTCCCGAATCCCTCAGGTTGCAACCGGCGCAGCAGGATAATAAAGCGAACGCGTGTTTCTTGACGGAAAAAAGTGCGGATAAAAGATGGAAGCGTGTCGTTCGGTAGGAGGAATTGGGGGGTATTATTTTCTTACTCTTGGCGAACGACGTTGCTGCTAATTGCCAAAAATCATTTTTCAAGCGGCTGGCTTTTTAAATAAATATTTTCCAGGCGATTCCCCATGCCTTACGTGCACACGTGGCGCTTGGGGATTGAATGTGTGTTGTAAACTCACTTAATCAAAAAGTAAATAAACTTAATAACACAGTCGCGACCGGGCGGCGTATGTGTGCCTGGGATTCTTAGCCTCAGCTGTAGTCGCTTTGATGATCCAAATGGCTCCCAAACGGACAGGTGAAAGTCCAGCTGTGCCGAGTCGAGTGACTACAAGAGCGAACACTGTAGTCGAGGGCCTCGACTATTATATACCCGTTACACAGCTAACCAACTTTAAAACAAGAATTAACGTTTACTATGTTGACCAATCTTAAAATTAACGACTGCGCCACCATGTGAAAGGCAGTGGTACCACTTGGCAAAGACTCCGAACAGGTGTTGAAACCGGTCAGATTTTATTAGAAAACGAACCAATCCAGTAACCGGAGAGCTGATTTACTTCGTAAGTGATCCTGAGCCGAGTCGGAACCAATATTTTTTAAATCGGGTTCGGTTCAAGAAAAACCTTTTTTTTTGTTATGCGACTTTCAACTTTAATAAATAAACGTTTCACTTTTCATGGAGCCTTAAAAACGCGATCACATTCTGCGCCTATATAACATTAAAGCTTGGGCTTGGGACTTGGGATATACCGTTTTAAAGGTATTTTGAAATACTATAAACGCCGCCTTAACGTAATTTGTCTTAATACAATATTTGAAAATTTATGGCAAAACGAACAAAAAATTTCCCCTAAAAAAACGGCTCCAACGATTTTCTTTAAAACTTTAATCTGTATAGCCCTTGAGATTCCTTTCACTTTGATATATAACACGTTATTGAAAAAAGTAACGTTAAAAAATTACTTAAAAACAAAAATTGCCACTTTTGCAAGCTCAGAAAACTAACGCTGACTGAGCATTGAATTTTGTATGAGCGTATCCAAACTGTATTTTACAGTGTTTAAAAAACTGCCTGAATTTTCATTTAGCCTGCTTTTGCTTTTGCTGCTGCTTCTGAAAAAGTCGGCAGTCGCAGTCGAAGCAAAAGCAAAATCCGAGAACTGCCGACTGTCGAAGCAACAGCAAGTCGTTGCTTTCTGATTTTCGACTGCTGCTGTGCTGCTGCTTTCAGTCGGTAGCAACAGTCGAAGCAGCAGCTAGGAAAACTGTCTGGGAGTTTCTATTGCTTTTGCTGCTGCTTCTAAAAAAGTCGGCAGTCTCAGTCGAAGCAAAAGCAAAATACGAAAACTGCCGACTGTCGAAGCAACATTGCTTCTGCTTCGTTCGGAACAATAAAACTTTTCGCCAATCTGATTTCACAGCCGTCTAAGGGCTTATTCAGGCTACCTCCACGATTTTTCGCAAATTTGTTTAACCAATTTTAAAAATGGCTTATCCAACGATTTTAGTTTTATTCCGATCGGCGGTCGAGCGCCTCACAGTAATCAAGGGTTGGCCACTTTTCAGACTAATTGTTGCCCCAAATTTAACTTACATGACGACTCCCTAAAATGTTTCTTTGCTGCTGCTTTGAAGAAGAAGCAAGCTACAGCAAAACATTTGAAAATATGACTTGCATATTGCTTCGACAGTCGGCAGTTTTTTTATTTTGCTTTTGCTTCGACTGAGACTGCCGACTTTTTCAGAAGCAGCAGCAAAAGCAATAGAAACTCCCAGACAGTTTTCCTAGCTGCTGCTTCGACTGTTGCTACCGACTGAAAGCAGCAGCACAGCAGCAGTCGAAAATCAGAAAGCAACGACTTGCTGTTGCTTCGACAGTCGGCAGTTCTCGGATTTTGCTTTTGCTTCGACTGCGACTGCCGACTTTTTAGAAGCAGCAGCAAAAGCAACAGCTCGTATTAAAAAGTTACAGGCAGTCGAAGCAAGAAAAATGAAAAATTATGTGACTTTTGCTACTTCGACTGCAGCATTTTAAACACTGGTATTTTAAGGTCCTGCCAATATTTAAATGATAAACAGCTCATTGTAAGAAACCTTAGTTCTACGACTTAAGGTAAAACCCGCTAGTTTAGCGGGAAAGCTGTTATAAATAGGTAAATTTATATAAATAAACACCCGTAACGTGTGAACTAGAGCCCTGCATGAATCCACAGTTTTCGAGACATTTTATGTTTCGAAACATTTTCACAGTAAGATTCGAATGATTCGAAACATCTACAACAGTGAGATACTTACGATTCGGTCTACAAACGTGACTTAAAAAGAAAAGCTCCTATAGAACATTTGGTATTAACAGAAAACAAAAAATCTGACAGCTTGTGAAATTTTGTAAAAGCAACGCCTCCCCAATGTTTCGAATCACATTAGAATGTTTCCAATCATTTCCAGATGTTTCGAAACATATATACAGTTGACAGAAGGGATTCGTATGTTTCGAAATATTTAAGCATACTGTTGGTTCATGCAGGGCTCTAGTGTGAACTACTGAAGCTACAGACTTGTTTAAACTTCGTTAAAAAGTATTTTGAAGTACTATAAATGCCTACTAAACGTAATTAGCAGGGACCGAAAATAACTGTTATTGTAAATCATGCACATGGGCGGTTCTTTTACAAGCCAAACGGATTTGGCCAAAAATATTTTTTCACATTTTTGATTTGCTTGAAACTTTTTGTACGTGTACTATTCGGGAAATAAGTAAACACGTGTAGCACTGTGTGAGAGTCAGTATATTTTTGCCTTAGTATTAGCTAAGACATTCCAGCTAAGTCATTCACCCCAAATGCGACCCTGCTATTAGCAAGGATCCGATCCTCACACTAAAATACCCGAAAATACTATACTTAGGGATTTTGGGATTTCACGCAAACGACGTCCACTCTAGAAGCCATGATTTCCGCCTCTTTGATATCAGCGTCTCTCGTGACCAGTTCGTTCGCTCCGGAAATTATTTAATTCGATCGCATCCAATCATCCGCGAGTAAATTTCCTGCTAATCTGTGCATATTTTATCCTATTATTGTACCTATACTTGTTGGTGAGTTAATTTCTGCGAAATATTGTCGTTTTCTGACTGAAATTCCCCAGAACACAGAAACCACCGACCACCGTGCGATTTCTAAGAATTGCGACAGTTTGCGAGTCCTCCCTCTGCGCACAGCAAGGAGCAGGAGCCGCTGCAGCGGTAACATTTTTGCATCAGTGCCGCGCGAGCGCGACGCTAAGAACTCGCATCAGCGCCACGCCGATCCGCATCAGCGGCACCCCAACCCGCAACAGCGTCAGGCCAATCCGAATCAGCTCTGCGCCTGGATTTAAGATTTCATCAGAGCCTACGCCTGCGCCGTATTTCATCATCGCCACGCCTGAATCTACATAAAGGATTCCCTTATAAACGTACACCGCGTGAAGTGGATCATTTCTCCTTTCCACGCCTGGACTCCCATACTGTTCATCATTCCGGACTTATTCTATCAGCGTCCAACCGCAAGCGGCATCAAGGAACGCCGTTTCTACCTCACCAAGCCCGCGTGAGGCTCATCGTGCTAAATCCGCACCAAAATCGACAGGACGGATCAAGTCGGTCGAAATTGGGACGGATCTCACCGGCGCCGATTCGTTGGAATTCGCGCAAGCACGCGCAAACACGAAGTCTCATCCCAATTGGAATTTCAGTTCCAATTCTGGTTCCAGTTCACGTTGGCCGGGGCTGCCAACTTGTTCTTTGTATCGCATTAAGTAAAAGTAGTTTAGTTTGTTCCTTTTCCAACATATTTTAAATAAGATTCTTAATCCGTTTTACGGTTCCTATTTAGCCAATATTATTTCGTGTGTGCTTATGATATAGATTGACATATATAACCATAAACACTTCAAAGTTCTACAGCACACATCGATCGTCATCAGGCCTGCTGACTTCGTTCGAGTTCGTAAGTACGGCATAGCCGTCAAAACATTTAATTTCCTTTACCTATATATTCATTCTTGTCTGAGCCCACACACTCTTGATATATATATAATTACCTATCTACAATCATATAACCTTTATCATATATAAGAGAATTAAGTAAGAATCGTTTGCATTTGAATAATTTAACTTGATCTGCCTCAGTGCCTTATGTTGAAATAAGAATATCGTATATCGATAACATAATGTAATCAACTACAATTTAACGTAAATTAAATATCCCTTTTCTTTATTGTCCTTATCGTACATACAAACACGACCGAATAGAGAGTCGCTGAACGTAAATAACGTTTAGTCTTAAGGACTTAGTTTTAGTATTATTAGTATTAAGAATGAACCCTATTATCGTATTTGGAGAATTAAAGATGAAATTTAAAATGAGTTAAATTGTTATCTTTTGAATGTTGCGCAGCGGTTGTTAAGGGTGGAGTCTGATGGGACTTCACAGGTAGGGTGGGTATAGGAGGAGGCCATTACCATCTGGGTCTCCATCTTCGATAGGTACACTCTCTCGTCCGAATCTTAGCCGTTGGGTTTAAGTTCTTATCGTTATCGTTTCTCTGTCTACTACTGTTAGTTCTGTGACACTCTTGTTCTATCTTAACACAAACCCACACCCAGCTCACTGAGTAGGCCGGTCGAAACGTAGACAGAGGTGTTAGGGTGGACAACGCTCATCGAGTGTGTTCGTTACAACTGCAGTGGGTCCACTATTAAATACCCGTACTCAGATAAACAACTTTGATCACTGTGGACGGTAGTCCACGTAGTGACGAAGCGCACCAGGAGAGTGTGCGAAGGCGACTACTTATATACAGGAAGAAATGAACATCTGCTGTGATTGTGCGATCCGAAGATGCACAAATCGAAAGGTATCGCAAAAACTTAAAGGATTAAAGGATTCAAAGACTTTATGAAAATCAATTGGTTCGAGAGAAAAAGAGGTGCAAGTGTAAAAGTGAACATTTAGAAAATTTGAGCTGTTGGAGCCGGTGAATATCAATTCCTTGTTCTAGCCTAGTTGTATTCTTACTGAAAATACGCGTTAAATGAGGAGACATATGATAAAATCCGGCACTCCGTTCAGAAGTTATACCCTCAACAACACTTTTTTTTATTCTGTTGTCGGTTTGTCTCAGAAATTTTAAAGGGTGTTAAACAGCTCGATATAAGAAACATTAGTTCTATCACTTTTGGAAAAACCCGCTAGCTTAGCTAGTTATAAATAGCTAAATTTCGCACACTCGTAACTTGGGAACCACTAAAGCTCTTGACATGTGGTATATGTCGTCAAAAAGGTATTTTGAAATTCTATCCACATCTTTGAAACATAATTTGCATGAATACCATGGTTTTAAGCATTGGCCCAAAAATCTTTTTTATACTCTTGCAGATTTCAGTCAGAAGTTTGCAACGCAGTAAAGAAGACGGTTCCGTCCCCATAAAGTATATACAGTGATGAACTTAATTCTTGGCACACTTGGCATCTTGGATTTTAGGTTCAATTTTCTCCGACTAATATATGAATAAAAAAATTTAAAAAAATTTGTTTATATAAAGGCCACATTTTACTGTTAAAATAATTTGGTTTCATATTTATATCTCTTAAGACTAATTTTTTAAAACTCAAAAACGAAAAAATTATCCTATTCTGCCCGAACAAAATTCTTGGCACACCTGTGTTGTATTTAACTATTTCGCTAAAACTTAACCGATTTGACTGATTTTTTTTGCTAAATCCGCTTTGTCTCAGTTGTCTAGATGGCATAATGCTAAATTTGTATCCTTATATCGTTAAAATAGCTTAATTTTAACTAAAAACGGTTATATAAAAGTATGTTAAATGCCAATACCCATATCTGTGCGAAAAATAATATTTTAAGGGCAGGATCAGGGTCAATCATATGCTAATATTAGGAAATATGTGCCCAGAAGTTGTTTTTACTATTCGGATCCTTTTACGGCGTTTTAAAGGACTCTCACTGTGCCAAAATGCAAGGCACACAGCCCGACCCATGGGTTTAAGAGGCCAGGGAAGCGAAAGGATCAAGAAAATGGATAATGTTAACCCTTAGATTTTATCAGCACAGATCGACTTTTAGGATAGGAAGGACTTTTGCAAGGATATTCAACCAACGGCATTTTTAAAGGCCATGCAATGTGCTAACTACATTTTTTTGTAGCTAGAAAAAATGAAGTGATTTCAAAGGCCACCAATATAACCATTTAGGATACAAAAATGGATACTTTAGTATCCCAATCGACTTTTTTAACCTTTTTTCTTTATCAGGTGCTATACCAATCCTTTCCATAGACTTAAGGACTCGGAAAGTTGACCTTTAAAATAAATGAATTTTTTCTAGCTGCAAAAAATGTAGTTAGCACATTGCATGGCCTTTAAAAATGCCGTTGGTTGAATATCCTTGCAAAAGTCCTTCCTATCCTAAACTTCGATCTGTGCTGATAAAATCTAAGGGTTAACACTATCCATTTTCTTGATCCTTTCGCTTCCCTGGCCTCTTAAACCCATGGGTCGGGCTGTGTGCCTTGCATTTTGGCACAGTGAGAGTCCTTTAAAACGCCGTAAAAGGATCCGAATAGTAAAAACAACTTCTGGGCACATATTTCCTAATATTAGCATATGATTGACCCTGATCCTGCCCTTAAAATATTATTTTTCGCACAGATATGGGTATTGGCATTTAACATACTTTTATATAACCGTTTTTAGTTAAAATTAAGCTATTTTAACGATATAAGGATACAAATTTAGCATTATGCCATCTAGACAACTGAGACAAAGCAGATTTAGCAAAAAAAATCAGTCAAATCGGTTAAGTTTTAGCGAAATAGTTAAATACAACACAAGTGTGCCAAGAATTTTGTTCGGGCAGAATAGGATAATTTTTTCGTTTTTGAGTTTTAAAAAATTAGTCTTAAGAGATATAAATATGAAACCAAATTATTTTAACAGTAAAATGTGGCCTTTATATAAACAAATTTTTTTAAATTTTTTTATTCATATATTAGTCGGAGAAAATTGAACCTAAAGTCCAAGATGCCAAGTGTGCCAAGAATTAAGTTCATCACTGTATATTCTTGTCGGAACCAGCCGGATCGGACGACTAAATAGAAATAAAATGGTGGCAGGCCTGGACAACCAAAAAAACCAAGATCTGTCGGCCTGTGTTATCGTAAATGACATGGCTGTGGCCTCGCGCTTGACAGATTTTAGCGTTAAGAGCGTCTGTGGCCGTTAGAGGGGGCTTGGAACCTTGATGAATCAAACTTGAGCAAACATTTTCTCAGACTTTAAATTAGTATATCTCGGGAACGGCTTGGAGGAATAAGGAAAATATTAGTTTGTCAAAAAAGTCTTGCGGTATTTTCGCTAGTTGGCGCTGAAAGCGCGTAGTTCTTGTTTTATTCGTCGCATCTGGTCATAATATACCTTTTTGGAAAGCTCATTTCACGCGCTAACACGTGTTTGATTGATTGTCTTTTCTTTTAAGTCGTTCGTGAGCTATAGCTTCAATCAATCATGGAGCAAAAAAAGAGAAAATACGGCATATGTTACAGTACTACTACGATAAAGGCAAAAATGCATCTCAAGCCGCCAATAAAATTTGTGCAGTTTATGGACACGATACAGTTTCCATTTCCACCGCACAACGATGGTTTCAACGTTTTCGTTCTGGTGCAGAGGTGGTCAAAGAAGGAAGGCCTGTCGTAGAAAATTGCGATAAAACCGGCATAGTAGTAGCCGTAGCATCGGTCAAGAGCTTGGCTTAAGTCATCAAGCCGTTATAAACCATTTGAAGAAGCTTTGAGTCACTTAAAAGCTCGATGTAAAAAAAGAAAAAATAATATAATAAAAATACCGCAGGACTTTTTTGACAACCCAATATATAAAACTTTTTTAACGAATGGTAAGATTGGAAAAATGTCCTTTTACTCTACGAGTAACGGGTATAAATGCCGAGGCATGAGTAAACATCTTAAGTCAATCAAAACTTTTGCGAATTTAAGTAATCTGATCACACACAAAATATGTATTGTGATGAAATATAAATAGAGAGATCTCGAAAAATCTTTACAGATTTAGTAAAAGTGTATGTTCAGTCGGCGCACTGAAGTATCATATATCGGGTCAAGCCGTCAGCAACATTATCAATGACCCACTTATTTGCACAAGCTTATTCTGCTGAATTGTAACTGGGCTTGCTCCCATTAGCGAACTTGCCCAATAATGCATAATAACCAACACTTCGCTTTATACCTACACGTAAGCACTTTTTACCTATAAATACCGTTAAGTTTGTTCAATAAAATGAGTAACAATTCTGACTCTCACAATCAAGTTTTACTCATTTTGCATCCAACAGAGACTGTCGATTTAGTCTCCAGATCCTCATATGCAAACCTTAGTCCAACTGGTTAAAGTTCTAGTAGCGAAGACTTTAGGCAGACAGTTTATGTACTGTATGCCAGGCATCTAAGCCGAGCAATTAAATGCAATGTAAATGCATTTTTTTTGGATTAGTAATGCCTACCGAAATTTTTTAAATTGGACCACTTATTAAAAGTTATGAGCAAATAATGGATTTTCCGCTATATGGCACCACCTCATGCGACTGCTTGCTTTGCTTCTTGCATATCTCTCACTCTCATTTAGCTGAGTAGCGGGTACTCTTGTCTTATATTTTAGTTGTCTGATTCGGCTGGTTCCGGCTTTTGGAAAAGTGTCAGCCCGTTAAATTCAAAACTAAGAGACTAGTTCGCGTAGAATCGGACAGACCCTCTGCAAGGCTATAAAAAGTACTATTTTTTTGGAAAGATAACCAGGGACTGTAACCGTTATATTTAATTAACCCTTTGTATGCAAACTATTACTCTTTTGGGCCATTTCCTATCTTTTATAGGTTGGGCCATATTTAACACGTAAATAGTTTTTTTATTTAAAAACTGTTTTCAAAAACAGGACAGATTTTTGGACAGGCAACGTATCCTTCTTTCTTCTGTAAAAAAAAGAATCCGTTCGCCTGTAATTTTTGTAATCGGGGGTTTTACAGAAATCTCTTCTAACCAAAGACGGTTGGTTTTGTACGTAACAACTATGACGGAATTCGGTTGAAAATAATTTCTGTGACACCCCGTAAAGCATTTTTCAAACTTTTTAAACGGTAATAAATTTCTTATTTATTTAATAACTCTCTTTAGCGAAATGTCATATTTTATGTAAAGTTCTGCTCGGATCTGATTGCTTTATAACCACAGTTAACAGCACCCCCATCATTTAACAATTATAGTTCAATCTGTGTGGAAGGAATTCACCCTTAGGGTAACGAAGACGCCAAGCTGTCACGAACCAAACCTATCTGAAGTCGCATTTAAGAATTCATAATTAGGACACCAACTGCACATTTTTCCACATTCAAATTGCAATTAACCCTTTGCCGGAGTTCAGCCTGGTCTTCCCCTCCAATACCTTTAGCTCTGCCCGCATTGATTGGCAACTTTGAATGGGCGGGTCAAGTAGTTAACTTGGCTGTCAGGCAAGCCCGAGTGAAAGAATTGCAAAAACGTGACAGTCAAATTGGCATATGCGTTGAAAAATTTCTGGGTCGCAGGACATGCTGAGTCAGGAGCCGGGAGCGCAGGCAACTAATATTGGAGCAACTTCCAATGTCCTACACACAAAAAAAAAAAAACTATGTAAAATCAACTATTTAATAATGAAAACTTCCCCAACCCATAAAAAATAGAAAATGCCCCAAAAAATATTATATTACCTATTAAATAGTAGATTACCTACAAAATAGTATTTTACCCGAAAAAATTTTTTGTTTTTTTTAATTTTTTTTTTTTTTTTTTTTTTTTATTTCATTTGTTATATTAATTTATATGGAAGTCATTTAAAGACACTTACACTTCACAGATACTTAATCTTACAAATCAGGTTTTTTGCCTCCGCTGAGAATCGAACCGGGGCCGCAAACATCGGAGTCGAGCACTCTAACCAGTAGGCCACAGAAGAATGATTTTCGGAGAGGAAAATCTACAGACATGAAATCAACATTTAACAAAAAAAAAAAAAGAAAAAACATGAGTTGCAAAAGCGGGATTTGAACTCGCGACCCAGAGATTACTCTAACCCTAAACAACAACTAACTATTTTTAAAACAACAAAATACATGAAGGAAAAAAATAGTTGTGTTACGATATTAATTGTGGTGTCACTATTCAATGCCTCAAAAAATAAAACAACAAAATACACGCGAACAAATAAAATAGTTTTGGTACGATATTAATTGAGACGTTAGTATTAATTTGCCAAATGAATAAAACAACAAAATACATGAAAGTTTCGTAAATAGGTTTTCTACTATTTTAATTGTTAAATACTATTCAATGACCAAAAAATAAAACAACAAAACAATTCAGACATACATAGTTTTTTTTTTTTGTGTGTATATAAAAACACAAAAGGAGACGTCTGTTTGTGTACGTTTGAAATCAGCAGTCCTGAAAAAGATGACATATGTATTTCGCAGCATGAACAAACGGAAATTGACTACAGTTGCAGTCAGGTTTCTGTTTTGGATTTTTGCAGCTCTATACTGCACATCGATGCACTCGTACCCTGTTGGACATCGGCTCTAAGGGTTATTCCTTGCCTGGACTTCTTGATTGCTTAACCTTTTATTTCTGTTACCTATAAATGATTTGGATTTGAATGTAATAAACGTCCTTAGCTACACAACCTCTGATCATTTGACAATTTTCAGAATGCCGGGAGCATTTTAGGGCCGTGATTACGAATAATTAGACTGATTGTGAAGAAAAAACTGTTCATGACACATTCTGCAATCAAAAAAAAAAATGTTTACTTAAATATAAGAACCATCATAAAAGGGAATTTAATCCTCAATATAGTAGATAATGCTGTAGAAAACTGGATAGTTCTCTAAGCCGTGGAAGTTTAGTTTTTGACAAAAGTTATTCATTTATAAAACGAAGTTATATTTTACTGTTACGGTATTATTTTTTAAAAAAGATAGCCTTTCTATTTTTCAGAAAATGTTTTCAAAATATAGAAGTTTTTTTTAATTTAAAAACGATTTGAATTAATGGTACCCATTTCTATATTTAAGAAAAACCTTCTTAATTAAAAACAAAAAAAATTTTATTTAAGTAAAGATTTGTTTTATTCTGCCAGGCGATTCTACTCACAAAGCAAGCGGTAAAAAGTTGAACAAAATTAATTTAAGTTTATTGACATATTGCTAATTAGACAGAACATGACAGCGTATCAAGATTTATAGCGCT
>JBAMCF010000129.1:0-15771 GCA_037075285.1 Drosophila lutescens
CTATAACGGAAAGTGTTACACAACTTCGCTCGCCAGGCAAAAGTCGTTTTCGCCCTTTGTTTTCGGCTCCGTCATTACCCTCAAATTCGATCTTTGGTTTTCGCTGGACCAAGTGCAGGTGCAGCGCAAATTTCGTGCGGTGACTTTCGTATACCCTACAAACGGAAAATAAAATTAAAAAATGCCAGCCAAACATACGAAAAAGCCTGAGCTCGCGCCTCACGCACCAAACGGCGAGGAGTTTTATCGGGCAAAGGCAGATTCTATGGTACGCCAGCTGGCGGCCTTAAATTCATTTTTGACAGAGGAGCAGTTGGCCAAATTGGACGAAAGTGAGTTGCAGGTGCGGCTGGATTTAATCGAGCGCATGTACTCTGACTTCGACAGCTCTCGACTTAACCTCGAACAGCTTGTAATTGAGGAGCTGGAGTCAGATGCGCGCTTAATCTTACCACGGCATATTGTGAGACGAAAGGAAAATCTGCCGCCATCTCAATATTGAGAAGAGAAAGTCGTTGGCAAATTCAACTGAGTTGCATGGCATCCTCGGTGGACACGCAGCCGCCTTCAAGTGCAATTCGCGGCCCACCAGGCTACCGGAATTTCAACTTCCGCGATTTGGCGGAGCATACATCGATTGGCCGGATTTCTACGCCATGTTCAACACCGTAGTGGGAAAGAACGAAGATCTAACAAAGGTGGAAAAATTTCAGCATCTTCGCGCATGTTTGGACGGCATTGCACTGGACGCAATTCGCTCGCTTGAGCCTACGGAAAATAATTACGACAGGGCATTGGAATTGTTAACGTCGAGATTCGATAATAAATTATTGCACTTTCAGGCACATGTTCGATCTTTATTCAAGCTCCCAGTGGTGGAGAAGGGATCCGCAAGTAGTCTGCGGCAGCTAAGCGACAAGGCAAATTCTCATTTGCGCGCCTTGGCTACTATGGCCTCTACGCAGGAGATCTATGACGGCCTCTTAATTCATCTCCTCGCTTCAAAACTGGACATTCAGACCCAGGAGAGGTGGGAAGAAGGATTACCTTCCAAGGAGCTGCCAAGTTGGGATAAATTCTCATCGTTTTTGGACCTTAGATGCCGCATGATGGAAAATTTGGAATACGCTATGGTAAACCAAGCACCTAGCAAACAGGTTGGAAAAGTAGCTAACAAATTTTGTCGTAGCACCCTCGTTGCTTCATCATCAGCTTTGCCATCATGTACCCTTTGCGAGTCTAGGGAACATTATTTGACAAAATGCCCACAGTTCTTAGGATTGAACCCCAATCAGCGGTATAGAGAGTCAAAAAGGCTACATCTTTGTCTCAACTGCCTACGAAAAGGGCACAGCCTACAGCAATGCAAGTCTGGCAACTGTAGACACTGCCACCAGAGGCATCATAGTCTTCTTCATTTGGAAACAAATCCCGTTGCAACCCCGGCCCAGCCTGTTCCAGAAATACTTCCGCAAGGTTCATCTCACGTCTCTGTAGCCTTGTCCAAAACACCGCCTTTAGCTTCATCGTCAACTAGATCTGAATACGTCTTGCTTGCTACCGCCATAGTCTACGTAAAAAATCGGTCTGGCGCGTTCGTGCCATGCAGGGCCCTGCTCGATTCGGCTTCTCAAATCAACTTCGTCACATCTCGTTTCGCCAATCAGCTTCAGCTCAAGATCCATCGTTCATTCATCTCCATATCAGGAATCGGTGAGTCCTCGCTCGCTTCGGATAAATCGGTTCATATTTTCGCTCAGTCGAGTAATGCAAAGTATAGCACTTCGCTCTCTGCTGCTGTCACCCAGTCAATCACCGATTACCACCCGCATTTCGATCTTAACGCGTCTGAATGGAAAATACCGGAAAATCTCGAGCTCGCCGACCCGCTCTTCTACAAAAGTCAACGCATAGACTTGCTTCTTGGAGCAAGCATATTCTTCGAGCTGCTTTGTATTGGACAAATTCGATTAGGCAGCAATCTACCCACTCTGCAGAAAACCAGACTTGGCTGGATCGTCTCAGGGTGTCTAACGGTAGGATCTTCCGTCCGCTCATCTTTAGTTTCCTTATCTCAAGAGCCCAGAACTCATTCAGAGTCGGAGTCGATCTCTGAGATACTAAAGAGATTTTGGGAAATCGACAATTGCGCAGATTCTAAAGAATTCATTTCGAAAGAAGAAGCTCTATGCGAGCAGCTATTTCAGCAGGAATACACTCGGCTTGAATCTGGCCAATATTCGGTACTACTTCCTGCCAAAACTAGTTTCGATGCTTTAGGAGATTCATATGATCGTGCACTTCTTCGTTTTAAAGCACTCGAGACCAAATTAGCTAGAAATTCAGTGCTGAAGTCGCAGTATAAAGCCTTTATAGAGGAGTACCTGAACCTTGGCCACATGTCTCTAACAACTAAAAATGCTGCAGCTCATCAGTATTACCTACCCCACCACTGCGTCCAAAAATTGGAAAGTACAACAACAAAACTGCGAGTTGTTTTCGACGGCTCAGCGAAGTCCACTTCGGGATATTCGTTGAACGATTTGTTGTACGCTGGTCCTTCCATTCAACCAAAAATCTTCACTACCCTGCTTCGTTTTCGATTTTTCAAAGTTGCTTTGTGTGGGGATATTTGCAAAATGTATCGCTGCGTTCGGGTTACGCATCCCCATCAGTTTCTTCAATGTATTTTATGGCGCGATCGGCCACAAGACGAGGTTCAAGTTTACTCGCTTGACACCGTAACCTACGGCACGAAGCCTGCTGCCTTTTTGGCAATTCGTGCAATGCAGCAGCTATCCTACGATGAAGAAGCGGAATTTCCAGTAGCAGCTAAAATCATACGCACAAACTTCTACGTGGATGATCTAATCGCAGGAGGAGACACCATTGAGGAGGTCGTTGAAATTCGTAAACAAATCAAGGCGCTCCTGGAAAGAGGACATTTTCCAATTCGCAAATGGTGTTCCAACGAACCTGCGGCGCTAGAAGGAGTGGATGACTCGGATCGGGAGAAAACTTTAAAGTTCCACGACGGAACCGACGTTACGAAGGCGTTAGGTTTATCTTGGGACACGCTATCGGATAGCTTGCTTTTCAGCTTCTCAAACGAATGGGCAGAAAAACCCGCAACCAAGCGCAGCATCCTGTCGGCTATCGCTAAGTTTTACGATCCCCTTGGACTAATAGCCCCAATCATAACCAAACTTAAAATTTTCATGCAGGTCTAATGGAAGGATAAGCTCGACTGGGATGAATCCCTGCCGCAATCTTTGCATGCCGCTTGGTTGGAGCACATGTCGCAGATCGCCACAGTTGCTTGCTTGAAGTTTCCACGCTTTGTTCTACAGCATAACTCATCGTGCGAAATACATGGATTTTGCGATGCAAGCATGGCAGCTTACGGAGCTTGCATTTATGTTCGATCAGAGAACCAAGGTATCGTTTCGTCGAACCTACTTTGCTCAAAATCAAGAGTCGCACCCTTGAAGACCCTGACGATTCCGAAGCTAGAGTTATCTGCCGCTCTTTTACTCTCCGAGCTTGTCTCTCAAGTGGCACAAATTGCGCCTCGATCTTGCACCTTTCATTGTTGGTCAGATTCGACAATAGTTTTGGCTTGGATCCGACAACCTCCATCAGATTTTAACATTTTCGTTTCGAACAGGATTTCGCAGATACAGGAGAGAACTAAGGGAATGAATTGGAGGCACGTAACGTCACGGCAGAATCCGGCGGACATCTTATCTCGTGGATGTACCCCTATTGAGCTGGTGGCTTCAAAACTTTGGAGTGAAGGGCCGCAGTTCTTACTCACTGATTCTTCTACATGGCCTGATGACTCGCCCCCTGTCAAGGAACTTCCTGAGCGTAGACGCAGCGCATTGGTGCTGTCGCAGGAAATGGACATCTCACACAGTTGCAAGTTTGGAAACTCGTTTGGGAGAATGCAGAGAGTCTTCGGATACGTATATCGGTTCCTTCAAAGGGTCAGCAAGGATCGAGTACGGCATAAAGGAGAGCTTACAGTTGAGGAAATCAAAGGTGGGACCCATCTACTCATTAAAGGGATTCAGCGCGTGCACTTTGCCGAGGATCACAAGGCACTAACCTTGAAGATGAAGCTGTCGCCGAGGAGCAAACTTCTGTCCTTAAACCCATTTATGGATGCAGGAGGTCTAATGCGCGTCGGCGGACGCCTTCAAAATTCGCAGCTGGATTTCGATGCCAAGCACCCTATGATTCTTCCCAAGTCTCATCATATAACCTCACTTTCTCATTGGATCTACATTCACCGCATTGGACGAGCCTGATGTCACCCATCTGAACATCGATCGCTTGAGCCGGTGGCAGCGCGTATGCCAAATGCAGCAAACCTTCTGGCGCAAATGGAGCGCCGACTACCTTTCGCTGATGCAGGAGCGGACCAAATGGCGCCTTCCTGTGAGCAACGTACCGGCAGGCAGCATGGTCCTCATCAAGGAGGACAACATACCCCCTTTGCGGTGGCGCCTCGGCAGAGTCGAGAGCACCGTCTCCGGAGAGGATGGCGTCGAACGAGTTGCAGTCATCCGAACCGACTCTGGACTGTGCAAGCGGGCAATGAGGAAGCTTGCGGTACTGCCCCTAGAACCCACTTCACTTGGAAGCATGACTCTTCCAACGGGGGAGCATGTCGGGAGCAGCCGCAGAAATCAATTTAAAATCATTTAAAAACCCATTTATTGTTTGCCATTTGGTCAGCATCACTGACAACAACAATGTAAACCAAAGCGTCCAATTATCTATCCTGCGTAAGATAAGCCGAGATAAGCGACTGCGCTCGCTGCTCTCTCGGACCTACGCACTCTCATCATGTACATTCGCTTTTGATCGCTGGTACGAAGCAGTTCGTTCGCTCTCGCTACCACAATAAACGCATTAAAAATCGAACCACTTTTTCGGCTTTTCTTTTAGCACCGTTCTGACACACGCATAATTCTCTCTCGCTTAATATTCGCAAAAAAGGTGGCATAAATTAATGCCTCCTCTAAACAAGCATATTCCAAAAGTTGATCGAACCCAGCCAAGTGCATACAACAAGAACAATATTTAATGCATTGACCGGAAATGCAGAATGGCATATTCCCAAAGTTGATCGAACCCAGCCAAGTGCATACAACAAGAACAATACGTAATGCATTGGCCATTAATCGTCTTACTTTTTAATACTGGGTGTTAACTCTTCCCTCCTTAAACGCGAATGTCCTCGGTCGCAACGTAGTAGAGTATAGGTCCGGAATGTGGGGGTTTTTCTTGAGTTTCTTGGACGGAAGCTTATGTACTTTCCGTAGATTTACGTCTTCGTAGGAGTTCCGCGATTGATCCTATTATTAGTAAAAGTAGGATGATAGCGGATCCGTAGCTAACGGAAGATTCTGTGGTTGTTTTGCTTCTTAGTTTTTCCAGCGCTTTTGTGTTGTTAATGTTGAGTTCCTTGACCATTTGTAGTGAGATAACTTCCTCTAACTTCGTTTTTTCTCCCATTAGTTGGAGTAACGGGGGTTCTGGTTCGACCATGTTGGTTTCCCTTGACTTGTATGTAGTTTCACCAATAGATACGGTTGAATTACGATATTGTATTATGAAGGAGCCTTGCAGTTGCAGAAGTTTTTCATCAAGCAAGACTGGCCCATTGAAGTCGTTTAGTAGTATGGTGCCTGGCAGTATTTCCTCGAAGTCCGGTATGTGTTGATTGTTGATCATCTTACATTCTGGATCTCGAAGGTTCAGGAGAGCGTTTACGCAAGTATCATTGCTTAAATCTAAAAGATTTTCTGAATTACAAATTGTCTTATCATTATGGGATTCGCAAGGATTTTTAATTGCAAATAATGGTCTCTTACATTCTAACAAATTTTCATATTTTATATCATTGATTATTTGGGCTTTTTTTATTGCTTTGATTTTCAAAAATAAGCCATTTTCTTTTTTAAATATTTTTTCTACTACTGTGGTTTCGGTACTTGTGAATACAAAAGAATTAATGTTGTTAATTTCTTCTTTTATTAATTGAATTTTATATTTTAAAAGATTTGCTTTATACAATGGAACGAGATTGCAAGTGAAAGCTCTTCACAAATTTGTTATTGAAGCCGTTATTTTTACAGGCTGTGTCAAAGGAGAGACAGCATTCATACCAAGAAATCCCTTAAGGTCATCCAACTTACCATTTGAGTTTAAAGGTCTACACTTTCCTGTAAAGGTCTGTTTTGCTATTACAATAAATAAGTCACAAGGGCAGACTTTGAAAGTAGCTGATTTAGATCTAAGGGACGATTTTTTACCCATGGACAATTTTATGTGGCCTGTTCAAGAGTTAGCTCAGCAAAGAGCTTAATCATCCTATCTCCTGATGGCCGAACAAAAAATGTTGTTTACAGAGAGGTTTTTAAATAACTTTTAAAAATATTTGAACTTATATTGTGGACTAGGCCTATTTAGGGAAAACCACGTTAAAAAAAAACGCGCCGTATCCTCTATCTCCGGGTGGTGTGGAAATGAGAGTTAATTAAAGTTTCATCCGAAACTACAAATATATTTGAAATGCAAAATTACATAGTTCTACTGCAAACCTATTACAAAAGAAAAGTAGGATATTCGGGTTATCCATCGCAAGCGAAGCTGCGGGCACTTTGCTAGTTTTTATATAAAACTCAAGGAATAACTGTTATTTTTCAATCGGAAAATGGAACTCAGAGAATAAGTTTTATTTGTCAAGTTTTATATAAAACTAACAAAATAACCATTATTTTTTGAGTTTTAAAGAAAAATTGCAAGAATAAAAATCATTGCAAATATGTAAAACTCAAGGCTTAATAATGCCAGTTTTGGTTGGTTTGGTTTTTTTGGTTTTTTTTCTAGGAGTCTTTTTTGTTTGAAAAAAAAAAATAACAGTTATTTTCGTTCCCTGGTTTTATTATAAAAATCAAAAAAAAAATCATTATTTCTGAGAGAAAAAAAAACTCAACAAGAGAGAACGCTATATTCGAGTACTTCGACTATCAGATACCCATTACTCACCTAAAGGGAGGGCGAGGGAGATGGAGAATGCATTCGTCAATGCTGCTGGCTCCATCTAGCAGCCATTTCATTTTTTACTCATAACTTTTTAATGGATTTTCCGATTTTACAATTATCTTCTACATTTTGATAGCTATTAATAAACACAACCAAATAGCATTTAAATATTAACAAAATCTGTTAAGATATGGGTGCCAGGTTTTTTTAAAAGTCCTTTAAAGCGACTGTGGCCGTAAGAGTGGTAGGGGCGCTCAGATGAATCAAACAAGCCCAAGAATATGTATGATTAATTCCAACCAGCTAGTTTTTATAGTTTCCGAGATCGCGTCGTTTATACAGAGAGACGGACGGACATGGCTAGTGATCCTGATCATCTAAACTACTATAAAAAAGGCTCTATATAAAAAGCGGTCAATGGCAAATTTCCCAGAGCGGATTGACATAAAAATCTAAAAAAATCACAATTAATTCCTAAAATAATTAGGAGCCGCGTGTGAGGTACAAATTAAAACAGTAAGCGACCCCAAAGTGTCGCTGTCGCTGATGTGCAGCCAATGCCCTCGATTAAGTTCATACGGACTTAGCCACGTGCGCTGAGCTTGCACCTTTTAATCGGCGATCGTGGGAATGCAGAATAGCATATTCCAAAAGTTGATCGAACCCAGCCAAGTGCATACAACAAGAACAATATTTAATGCATTGACCGGAAATGCAGAATGGCATATTCCCAAAGTTGATCGAACCCAGCCAAGTGCATACAACAAGAACAATACGTAATGCATTGACCATTAATCGTCTTACTTTTTAATACTGGGTGTTAACTCTTCCCTCCTTGAACGCGAATGTCCTCGGTAGCAACGTAGTAGAGTATAGGTCCGGAATGTGGGGGTTTTTCTTGAGTTTCTTGGACGGAAGCTTATGTACTTTCCGTAGATTTACGTCTTCGTAGGAGTTCCGCGATTGATCCTATTATTAGTAAAAGTAGGATGATAGCGGATCCGTAGCTAACGGAAGATTCTGTGGTTGTTTTGCTTCTTAGTTTTTCCAGCGCTTTTGTGTTGTTAATGTTGAGTTCCTTGACCATTTGTAGTGAGATAACTTCCTCTAACTTCGTTTTTTCTCCCATTAGTTGGAGTAACGGGGGTTCTGGTTCGACCATGTTGATTTCCCTTGACTTGTATGTAGTTTCACCAATAGATACGGTTGAATTACGATATTGTATTATGAAGGAGCCTTGCAGTTGCAGAAGTTTTTCATCAAGCAAGACTGGCCCATTGAAGTCGTTTAGTAGTATGGTGCCTGGCAGTATTTCCTCGAAGTCCGGTATGTGTTGATTGTTGATCATCTTACATTCTGGATCTCGAAGGTTCAGGAGAGCGTTTACGCAAGTATCATTGCTTAAATCTAAAAGATTTTCTGAATTACAAATTGTCTTATCATTATGGGATTCGCAAGGATTTTTAATTGCAAATAATGGTCTCTTACATTCTAACAAATTTTCATATTTTATATCATTGATTATTTGGGCTTTTTTTATTGCTTTGATTTTCAAAAATAAGCCATTTTCTTTTTTAAATATTTTTTCTACTACTGTGGTTTCGGTACTTGTGAATACAAAAGAATTTATTGTGTTGGATTTGTCTCATGTAATTGCGTATATAATGTTGTTAATTTCTTCTTTTATTAATTGAATTTTATATTTTAAAAGATTTGCTTTATACAATGGAACGAGATTGCAAGTGAAAGCTCTTCACAAATTTGTTATTGAAGCCGTTATTTTTACAGGCTGTGCCAAATGAGAGACAGCATTCATACCAAGAAATCCCTTAAGGTCATCCAACTTACCATTTGAGTTTAAAGGTCTACACTTTCCTGTAAAGGTCTGTTTTGCTATTACAATAAATAAGTCACAAGGGCAGACTTTGAAAGTAGCTGATTTAGATCTATGGGACGATTTTTTACCCATGGACAATTTTATGTGGCCTGTTCAAGAGTTAGCTCAGCAAAGAGCTTAATCATCCTATCTCCTGATGGCCGAACAAAAAATGTTGTTTACAGAGAGGTTTTGAAATAACTTTTAAAAATATTTGAACTTATATTGTGGACTAGGGCTATTTAGGGAAAACCACGTTAAAAAAAAACGCGCCGTATCCTCTATCTCCGGGTGGTGTGGAAATGAGAGTTAATTAAAGTTTCATCCGAAACTACAAATATATTTGAAATGCAAAATTACATAGTTCTACTGCAAACCTATTACAAAAGAAAAGTAGGATATTCGGGTTATCCATCGCAAGCGAAGCTGCGGGCACTTTGCTAGTTTTTATATAAAACTCAAGGAATAACTGTTATTTTTCAATCGGAAAATGGAACTCAGAGAATAAGTTTTATTTGTCAAGTTTTATATAAAACTAACAAAATAACCATTATTTTTTGAGTTTTAAAGAAAAATTGCAAGAATAAAAATCATTGCAAATATGTAAAACTCAAGGCTTATAATGCCAGTTTTGGTTGGTTTGGTTTTTTTGGTTTTTTTTCTAGGAGTCTTTTTTGTTTGAAAAAAAAAATTACAGTTATTTTCGTTCCCTGGTTTTATTATAAAAATCAAAAAAAAAATCATTATTTCGGAGAGAAAAAAAAACTCAACAAGAGAGAACGCTATATTCGAGTACTTCGACTATCAGATACCCATTACTCACCTAAAGGGAGGGCGAGGGAGATGGAGAATCCATTCGTCAATGCTGCTGGCTCCATCTAGCAGCCATTTCATTTTTTACTCATAACTTTTTAATGGATTTTCCGATTTTACAATTATCTTCTACATTTTGATAGCTATTAATAAACACAACCAAATAGCATTTAAATATTAACAAAATCTGTTAAGATATGGGTGCCAGGTTTTTTTAAAAGTCCTTTAAAGCGACTGTGGCCGTAAGAGTGGTAGGGGCGCTCAGATGAATCAAACAAGCCCAAGAATATGTATGATTAATTCCAACCAGCTAGTTTTTATAGTTTCCGAGATCGCGTCGTTTATACAGAGAGACGGACGGACATGGCTAGTGATCCTGATCATCTAAACTACTATAAAAATGGCTCTATATAAAAAACGGTCAATAGAAAATTTCCCAGAGCGGATTGACATAAAAATCTAAAAAAATCACAATTAATTCCTAAAATAATTAGGAGCCGCGTGTGAGGTACAAATTAAAACAGTAAGCGACCCCAAAGTGTCGCTGTCGCTGATGTGCAGCCAATGCCCTCGATTAAGTTCATACGGACTTAGCCACGTGCGCTGAGCTTGCACCTTTTAATCGGCGATCGTGGGAATGCAGAATAGCATATTCCAAAAGTTGATCGAACCCAGCCAAGTGCATACAACAAGAACAATATTTAATGCATTGACCGGAAATGCAGAATGGCATATTCCCAAAGTTGATCGAACCCAGCCAAGTGCATACAACAAGAACAATACGTAATGCATTGGCCAATA
Source organism: Drosophila lutescens (assembly GCA_037075285.1). Lineage (NCBI taxonomy): Eukaryota > Metazoa > Arthropoda > Insecta > Diptera > Drosophilidae > Drosophila > Drosophila lutescens. The sequence continues at coordinate 10,550 of JBAMCF010000129.1, forward strand.
ATCGTCTTACTTTTTAATACTGGGTGTTAACTCTTCCCTCCTTAAACGCGAATGTCCTCGGTCGTAACGTAGTAGAGTATAGGTCCGGAATGTGGGGGTTTTTCTTGAGTTTCTTGGACGGAAGCTTATGTACTTTCCGTAGACTTACGTCTTCGTAGGAGTTCCGCGATTGATCCTATTATTAGTAAAAGTAGGATGATAGCGGATCCGTAGCTAACGGAAGATTCTATGGTTGTTTTGCTTCTTAGTTTTTCCAGCGCTTTTGTGTTGTTAATGTTGAGTTCCTTGACCATTTGTAGTGATATAACTTCCTCTAACTTCGTTTTTTCTCCCATTAGTTGGAGTAACGGGGGTTCTGGTTCGACCATGTTGATTTCCCTTGACTTGTATGTAGTTTCACCAATAGATACGGTTGAATTACGATATTGTATTATGAAGGAGCCTTGCAGTTGCAGAAGTTTTTCATCAAGCAAGACTGGCCCATTGAAGTCTTTTAGTAGTATGGTGCCTGGCAGTATTTCCTCGAAGTCCGGTATGTGTTGATTGTTGATCATCTTACATTCTGGATCTCGAAGGTTCAGGAGAGCGTTTACGCAAGTATCATTGCTTAAATCTAAAAGATTTTCTGAATTACAAATTGTCTTATCATTATGGGATTCGCAAGGATTTTTAATTGCAAATAATGGTCTCTTACATTCTAACAAATTTTCATATTTTATATCATTGATTATTTGGGCTTTTTTTATTGCTTTGATTTTTAAAGGTCTACAATTATCTGTTTTAATGGTTGGGAGGCTGATAATATAGATGAGGTCGTTGCCATTTGTGGCTAATTTAACTTTAGCAAATTCCAGTAATTCTTCTATGTTCAAAAATAAGCCATTTTCTTTTTTAAATATTTTTTCTACTACTGTGGTTTCGGTACTTGTGAATACAAAAGAATTTATTGTGTTGGATTTGGCCATGTAATTGCGTATATAATGTTGTTAATTTCTTCTTTTATTAATTGAATTTTATATTTTAAAATATTTGCTTTCTGATTTACGATTTCCTCCGAGCTCTGGGTAATTTTCAGTATTGCATTAGTAGCATTGGTGAGTTGGTTAATTTCACAGGAACACAAAATTAAACTTTGTGAAATTTCCACGAACCATTTCAAGTTTTCCATGATGTTTGGGTGCTCCTGAGTAAAAGTCCCATACAAAATTATTTTCCATCACCTACAGGTTCCGCGGTATACTTAAGAATACAAAAAACCGATGTTTGCCGATATTTTGAATTACGTGGTCTATATAATTAGACTTACCTTTATTATTTTCGGTAGGTCCTACACTCAATACATCACGGCACTACTAAACAAGAAAGGAAGCTAGCTTCGGCCAGCCGAAGCTTATATACCCTTGCAGATCATTCCTATTAATTTACAAATCGCAAAAATGTTAAATTTCCTATTATTTCTCTTATTTCCGATCGTTCCTATGGCAGCTATATGATATAGTAGTTCGATTTTGATAAAATTAAAATCGAAATTCGGAAATATTTAAAAAGAGTCATATCCCAGAGTAGAAGTGAATACAATAAAAACCAACGGAGCAATAATTTATTTCCTATTATATTCCCATTAATTTTCCGATCGTTCCTATGGCAGCTATATGATATAGTCGTCCGATTTTGATAAAATTTTTTTCGAAATTCATAAATAATTAAAAACTAATATTCCCAAGATTAGAAGGTAATACTTCAAAAAACACCGAAGCTAGAATTTTTTTAACGTTTTTTTTCCGATCCTTCCTATGGGAGCTTTAGGATATAGTTGTCCGATCCGGTCGGTTCCGACTTATATACTACCTGCAATAGAAAGAAGACTTTTGGGAAAGTTTTAGCCCGATAGCTTTAAAACTGAGAGACTAGTTTGCGTAGAAACAGACGGACAGACGGACAGACGGACATGGCTAGATCGACTCGTCTAGTGATGCTGATCAAGAATATATATACTTTATGGAGTCGGAAACGTCTCCTTCACTGCGTTGCAAACTTCTGACTGAAATCATAATACCCTCTGCAAGGGTATAAAAATAGTCCCCATCGTGAACCATTGCCCATGTCTTTGGAATTCGACGCCAAAGTTGAAAATCCCAAAATTGTAGAGATTTTTCTGATGGAAAAACAATTCTGAGAATTAAATCTTAAATGGAACTAATTTTAAATATTCATTGAATCTATTGTTTATTGTATTCTTTAATTTCGGTTTAAAGCGATTTCATGAGGATATTTTTTATTGGATTTATTATACTAATAAAACCGTTTTTTTTATTTCATTATCTACTCCTAAATGTTGTCAAATTTTAAATAATGGCAATGGTTCACAATGGGTACTATTTTTTAGGAATGCCGTGATGTATTGAGAGTAGATTTCAGCAAAAATAAAAAAGGTAAGTCCAATTATATCGGCCACATAATTCGAAATGTCGGCAAACATCGAATTTTTGTATTCTTAGCTATACCGCGGAACCTGTAGGTGATGGGACATAAGTTTGTATGGGACTTTTACTCAGGAGCACCCAATTATCAAGGAAAACTAGAAATGGTTCGTGGAAATTTTTGGCTGTGTACCTGTGTTTTTTGATTAATTAATCTGTTTATTATTACTTCTTTATTGTTGTTTTCTAATTGCTCATTTATCTTGTTTTCTAAGATCTCGTAATCGTGGTGGTCTGGAGATCCCGCCAGCCATTTCCATGCTGTACCTATTCCTTCTATTGCTTCTATTCTATTGTTTGAAGTATGTAGGAAAGGTAGGGGTGTAATGGATGAGACGAGGTGAGTGAATGAAATAATTCTTCTAACTTCGCCAGAGTTTCTTCGTAGCTGGTTAAGTTAAAGATGTGGATGATTTTAAATGGTCCGTCTTGCTTAGCCGCTAATACGGTTTCGAGTAAGATGATTTGTGAGTTGGAATAGTCGAGGACTGTGGTTATCCCCAAACATGTTTGTAAAAATAACCTGAAAAATTATGTTCTTATATTATTCTTATGTATGATTTTTCCAGTTTGTGTTTTAATAGTGGTCATTTTGTTTTCAGCTACTTTCTCAGCTTTGTATCTGGGTGTTAGGTTTTTTCCTAGCCTTTTATCTATTTTTACGTGTACTGTGTCGCCTGGTTTAACAAGTTTTGGTTGTATTTTGCCCTTATTGAGATATTCGAGGACGGCTATTTGTTTTTTCTGAATTTTTTGTTTAATTTCTTCTCGTTTTCCTTCTCTGTCTTCTGCTGAACTTGAGACTGTGCTTCTAAAAAATATGTTTATGGGGCTTTCTTTAGTTACAGAATGTATTGATTTATTATATTCCTGAACAGCTTTAAAGGTGAAGTCCTCAAATGTCATGCTCCCGTTGTCTTTTTTGAGGCACCGCATGATTTCGGAAAGAGTTGAATGAAACCTTTCTCTTTGTCCATTACTTGTCGATGCATACGGAGCAGTCGTGTGCACTGAAATTTTGAGCTCGACTTCTAACATAAACTTGATTGCTGCTGAGCCGAATGAGCGTTCGTTGTCCATTATTATCCATTTCGGCATACCGAAAGCAATTAACATTTCCCTCAGCTGGTTTTTAATATCTTCAGATGCTCTTGACTCTAAAATTTTTTCCTGGACATATTTTGAAAATTTGTCAATTCCTGTTAGGACTCTATATTTTTCTGTAATATAAATATCAATGTGAACTATGACTCCTGGGTAATTAGGAATAGGAGTCGGTTGGATTTCTCCTTATGGGGGGTGTCTATCATATTTTGATTCTTTTCAAGTTTGACAGGCTTGAACTACTGCTTGGATTTTCTTTATTGCTTGTGGAAAAAAATAATTTTTTAGAATTTGTATTTTATTTTCTTTTGCATCCCTATGGGCTCTTTTATGTTCGAGCGTAATTATTATTTTAATTTCCGCAGGCGAAGCTGCGGGTTACAGACCCTGCTAGTTTTATATAGATTTGTCAAGTTGGGAAAAAAGGCCCTGTTAAGGCCCTGTTGTCTCAGTTAACAGCTGTAAACGGCCAAAAAATCACCGTTGTCCCAAACTTCAAATATTCATATAAAATTCATTTGCTGGTGGATTCTAATGACCTTTAGCTTGTTTTTTTTTGTCAAAGTACCATCTAGCAGAAGAAGATGTAAAACTAATGTCGATTTTTAGGCGTGTATTTTTATTTGTATTTTGTTGTATTTTTTTATGTGTATTTTTCGCATTTTTTTCAACTTTTTTAACTTTGGCGAGGGGTAGCTTCTAAACTAATGACTGGAACTCAATGCTGTGTATAAGATAGTTAATGAACATTCTATTACCTGTAAAATGAGTCTAATATGACCCATATCAGGTTATCAGAACTCAAGATAGAAATTAAAAAAAAGCCCAAAAACGTTTTGTACACTTTAAAAAAAATTGACACCATACAAAAAATTTTAAGTGCCCATTTCTTATTCAGGGAGATGTACTTAACCGGAAAATTAAGGTTGTCTTCGATGAGGAAGAGGTCGATTTTTTTTTGTTAACTGGTGTGTAACGAACACACTCGATGAGCGTTGTCCACCCTAACACCTCTGTCTACGTTTCGATTGGTCTACTCAGTGATCTGGGTGTGGGTTTGTGTTAAGAAAGAACAAGAGTGTCGCAGAACTAACAGTAGTAGACAGAGAAACGATAACGATAAGAACTTAAACCCAACGGCTAAGATTCGGACGAGTGTACCTATCGAAGATGGAGACCCAGATGGTAATGGCCTCCTTCTATACCCACCCTACCTGTGAAGTCCCATCAGACTCCACCCTTTACAACCGCTGCGCTACATTCTCTTAGGGGCCCTCAAAAGATAACAATTTAACTCATATTAAACTTAATCTTTAATTCTCCAAATGCGATAATAGGGTTCATTCTTAATACTAATAATGCTAAAACTAAGTCCTTTAGACTAAACGTTATTTACGTTCAGCGACTCTCTATTCGGTCGTGTTTGTATGTGCGATAAGGACAATAAAGAAAAGGGATATTTAATTTACGTTAAATTGTAGTTGATTACATTATGTTATCGATATACGATATTCTTATTTAAACATAAGGCACTGAGGCAGATCAAGTTAAATTATTCAAATGCAAACGATTCTTATTTAATTCTCTTATATATGATAAAGGTTATATGATTGTAGATAGGTAATTATATATATATCA
>JBAMCF010000131.1:0-22858 GCA_037075285.1 Drosophila lutescens
ACTACCTCGGTTATTTGTATACATTACACTGTGGTTATTTGTTTGTTGATTACTGCAGTGTATGTATTTTGTTATAGCGTCATTCATATTATTAAATGAGCCTGCTTCCAAAATTGTTTTGGTTTTTCTGCTTTCGCAATTCTTTATCAGAGTGGATATAGCTTCTTTTGTGCTGAATTTGTCAGCGTGTTCAGCATTTAATCCTTCATCGATATATAATGCTTCTAGCAGTTTGCGCAAGTTATCAAGTTCGTTTGTGAACTGAGTTGCAGTTTTTCCTCTTCGGTAAATATTTGCCATTTTAGCTTTAATTACCTCTGAGGTTTCGCCAACAATTGTGCTTTGTAGTTTATTAATAATAGCATCAATTGTTTGTTAATTATGTACCTTATATAGTGTAGATCCTACAATTTTTGATTTGACGACTTCTACAGCCAAATCTTCAAACGTTCCCTTTGTCAGGTCAACCAGCTTCAAGGCTGTTACAAATCTATGCAAGTGTAGTTTTTGTCCGTTGAATTCCGGAATGGCACTTGATATATCTTTAATATATGCCCGTTGGGCAGCTGGATCTGCCATTATGTTTTCTTTTGTTTCTACTATATTTGTATCTGAATCTATATTTTCGTCTTCTTCTGTTTCTGACTCTTCTGCTGAAATAAATGCAGGGATTGAGAGATCGTGTAGATCTTTTTCATTTATTTCGATATCTTTGCTTGTATCTGAATCTTCTTCTTCTGCTAGTGCTTTTTGTTGGTCTAATGTTAAAGGCGTATTCAAAATTGTCGGGATATATATTTTTAAATCATACTTATCCTTGACAGTTATTAGGTTTGCCCGCAACCTTATCAATATTTTGGATAATTTTGATAAGTTTGTTTTGTTAATTATTTCCCTATTTTCATGCACTAGGGTTCTTGCGTGATTGTACGAATCTACAAGAATTTTTGCATGTTTATCTACTGTCTCTTTTTGTGTTTGCCTTTTTTGGCTTACACATTTGTAAGACTTTTCAAATGTTTCTTTTAATTCTCGGATATGGAGTATTAATTGCTCCCATTCCATATTCAGTTTTTAGTCATTATTTTTTTTTTTTACTATTTACTTGTGCATAATTTTTAGCACGTTAATATGTCCTAAGACTGGGTGTATGTCAATTTCGGAGAATACTTTACAGTTTCTCACGGTAGACAGTACAATTGCCTTTTGCGTTCTGCCGCAATGAACAAGTGGAGAGAATTCAAGATCGTATTTATTCATATATTCGTACTCAAAATCTGCAATTAATAGAGGCTCTGCTCTGTTCCTAATTAAGGCTAATACCCTATTCTCAAAATTTGGCTCGTTGGTCAATGTAACTCTAAGGCACTCTGTTGTATTCATTTTGACAAATTTTCTTTTTAATGATTTTTATTTATTTGTTTATTTAAACGGGTATTTTAATTCTCATATATATAAACGGGTATTTTAATTCTCATACATTTACAATTTTTGTTTTAAATTTAATTTTTTGTTTTAATTAATTATATTGTTAAATTAGATTTTATCCAGATCATTAGCCTGGCTTCTGTAAATGGCTCTTTTTGATACACATTTATTGTGGAACATATAGGCCTTATATAAAATAAATGCGCTCATAAAAAAAAAACAATTATTGATAATAAAATATTTGTTAGTTTGAAATCGATATTTTGCGATTCGATTTTATATATTACGTTAGCAGTGGAATCCACTGACTTAACGTCTACTAATCCCATATTTGGAATTTTTTCAAATTCTTTTATTGGAAATCTTATGCCATTTATGTATGGGTTTCTTTTATCAATAGGGAATGTTTTACTTATACTATTATTAACAAGAAAGGAAGCTAGCTTCGGCCAGCCGAAGCTTATATACCCTTGCAGATAAAAGAAATACCTTTTTAAGTTGTCATAAATCAAAGCGCCTACTTCCTGCAAAGTTACAATGAATTTTCTTATATTTGTTTGATTATTCGTATGGGAGCCTTAAGATATAGTGGTCCGATCCGGCTCGCTCCGACATATGTACTACCTGCAATAGAAAGAAGACTTTCGGGAAAGTTTCATAGCGATAGCTTTAAAACTGAGAGACTAGTTCGCATAGAAACGGACAGACGGACAGACGGACATGGCTAGATGGACTCGGCTATTGGTGCTGATCAAAAATATATATACTTTATGTGGTCGGAAACGTCTCCTTCACTGCGTTACAATATCTGACTGAAATTATAATACCCTCTGCAAGGGTATAAAAATCATTAACGAGACAAAATTAAATTAAATTTTTCTTTAGTGTATTTTATTAAGTTTACAATTTTCCTGCCTATGGTTTCGCATAGCTTTACGGGCTACACTTCTAATCAGGCAGAAAGGGATTCCACTCAATTTTACAATAATTTTTATACCCTTGCAGAGGGTATTATGATTTCAGTCAGAAGTTTGCAACGCAGTGAAGGAGACGTTTCAGACCCCATAAAGTATATATATTCTTGATCAGCATCACTAGACGAGTCGATCTAGCCATGTCCGTCTGTCTGTCCGTCTGTCCGTCTGTCCGTCTGTCCGTCTGTCCGTCTGTCTGTCTGTCCGTCTGTCCGTCTGTCCGTCTGTCTGTTTCTACGCAAACTAGTCTCTCAGTTTTTAAGCTATCGGGATGAAACTTTCCCAAAAGTCTTCTTACTATTGCAGGTAGTATATAAGTCGGAACCGACCGGATCGGACAACTATATCCTATAGCTCCCATAGGAAGGATCGGAAAAAAATCGTTAAAAAAATTCTAGCTTCGGTGTTTTTTGAAGTATTACCTTTTAATCTTGGGAATATTATTTTTTATATATTTCTGAATTTCGAATTAAATATTTAAAAAATCGGATCACTATATCATATAGCTGCCATAGGAACGGTCGAAAAATTAAATGGAAATTAATAGGAAAAAAATTATATCTTTGTTGATTTTTATTACATTCTCTTCTACTCTTGGATATGACTATTTTTAAATATTTCCGAATTTCGATTTTAATTTTAAAAAGATCGAAATACTATATCATTTAGCTGCCATAGAAACGATCGAAAAATTAATGTGAAATAATAGGAAATTTAACATTTTTGCGATTTGTAAATTAATAGAATGATCTGCAAGGGTATATAAGCTTCGGCTTGCCGAAGCTAGCTTCCTTTCTTGTTTTTTATTCATATATGATTTTCTTTTTTTTTATTTAATATTTAAAGTTGACTCCGGATGTTGTCGTCCTTGTCTGCATCAGCTGGTCGTCGCCGGTTGGCTCGCTGATGCTCCTTCGCTGGCATAAGGGGCGGCCTGCCCCTCACACTTGTTGTCTCAGCTGCAGTTGTCCTGGGCCTATGGGCTCAGGCGGTACCGGTGCCGGTCATCGCACAGGTTTAATACACGTTGGCTCGCAGTATGGGCTCTCCAGTGGTCCCGGGCAGTCCTTGGGACATTCCTTAATCTTCTTCGGTAGTTTCTTTTTGGGAGGAGGAGGTGTTATAATTTTTTCTTTAGACAGGTTTATAATTTCTGAGTGAGCTGGAGTTATTGGCTTTGCTTTTTATACCCTTGCAGAGGGTATTATAATTTCAGTCAGATATTGTAACGCAGTGAAGGAGACGTTTCCGACCACATAAAGTATATATATTCTTGATCAGCACCAATAGCCGAGTCCATCTAGCCATGTCCGTCTGTCCGTCTGTCCGTTTCTATGCGAACTAGTCTCTCAGTTTTAAAGCTATCGCAATGAAACTTTCCCAAAAGTCTTCTATCTATTGCAGGTAGTACATATGTCGTTGCGAGCCGGATCGGACCACTACATCTTAAGGCTCCCATACGAATAATCAAACAAATATAAGAAAATTCATTGTAACTTTGCAGGAAGTAGGCGTTTTGATTTCTGACAACTTAAAAAGGTATTTCTTTTATCTGCAAGGGTATATAAGCTTCGGCTGGCCGAATTTAGCTTCCTTTCTTGTTTAAAACTTGAACTTAAAAAATTAAGTTCTTCTTGTGACTTTTGGGCTGTTGCCCAGGGGGGAGGCGGATGATTTTTAAATAAAAGCCACTTTATGTGAGCTATTCTTTTAGTTATTTTGTTTTTCACGCCCCCTCTTTTAGCCATAACTCCATCTCTACTCACTCGAATAATTTTTCCGTCGTCCACGGATCCTTTGTTGCCTTGATCCTCCGATGTCACGGTCGCCATGTGGATAGTTGGTTGGTTGTAGATAGTAGATAGTTGGTAACCCCTTTATATAGTCAATGAATCCTTGTCCTCCGATAACAATTCTTTTATTTCTTAGGTACGAACAACAGGTCTTTCTTTATTCATCGTTCATTATACCCGTTACTCGTAGAGTAAAAGGGTATATTGTATTCGTGCAAAAGTATGTAACAGCTAGAAGGAAGCGTTTCCGACCCCATAAAGTATATATATTCTTGATCAGGATCACTAGCCGAGTCGATCTAGCCATGTCCGTCTGTCCGTCTGTCCGTCTGTCTGTCCGTCTGTCTGTCCGTCTGTCTGTCCGTCTGTCTGTCCGTCTGTCTGTCTGTCTGTATGAACGCTGAGATCTCGGATACTATAAAAGCTAGACGATTGGTATTTGGCATGAAGATTCTTGGAGTTCCTACGCAGCGCAAGTTTGTTTGAAAAGGGTGCCACGCCCCCTCTAACGCCCACAATCGCTTATATACGATTTTAAAAATTTCAATATTTCGGAAAAGTAAAAATGCAGTTTTATTGTGTTTATCAATACCTATCGAAATGTAGAAGAAATTTTTCAAATCGGACCATTCGTTAAAAAGTTATGCGTGTTCAAAGTTTCTATCTCCATCTCCCTCGCACTCCCTTTACCTGAGTAACGGGTATCTGATTGTCGGGGCACCCGACTATAGCGTTCTCTCTTGTTTTATTCTTAATTAGCTTAAGCTTAAGTCTTGTTGCTGGGCATTTGGCAGCAGCGGGGAAATATGTTGACCGTGGTGTTCTTCATATATTCACCACGCTGGCACCCAACTAACTTCAAGCACGGCCCCTTAAGGCGGCATGTGCTGAATGTGCATTTGAGATGCGAATATTTATATAGACTACTTCTTGCCCATTATTTGTATGCGAATATATTAATATTCGCTGTTTAAACAAACAGAGGTATGCAGCGTGCTCGACATATAAATCATATTCGAGTGAGTCGGCCTGTGTGTAACATACCAACACAGCGACAGTTGTCTGCTGGGGTGATCATGTTACCAATGCACTTGAAAATATGCTGGCCGTTGGACTTTTGTGTATTTATGTATTTAACGTTATTAATGTACAGTATGTACCCGATATGTGCGCATACTACAGTATAGATGAAGGAATCTTTATCCAAGTAATTTAATCTTATATTATCTTGAAATTTTGGTTTCATATACTGATAATGGAAATTATACATGTTCCACTTTGATAACTCTAATACTGTAAACCCAAGATACATGGGTTTATCGTATACATATGACATTCTTCTCATTTAAATTTTATAGAAATCATTCTCTAGTTTTGTAGCACTTTGGAAATTAAATTTGGAAATTAATGCTCGTGCACATAATTTTTTACGACCACTTTTATTAATATTATTATTCTGTGGAGGATCCCAATCACAAACTATTTTAATGTCAACGCGTTTCTCGATATTTTCGAGGGTTTTACCGTAGACTGCATTATTTAATAATTTAAAAAAATCTTTTTCAAAACAAAGGCCCTGAAAATCTCGGGCCACTAAATGAAAATAGATTTTCCATTCTGGCGGAGCACGAAACAGAGTCTGAACAATTAGCCCCAAGGAAACTGAAGCCGCCACCTATCTTTATTAGGGAGAAGACCTCGAATGCCCTAGTCAACAAAATAGTTGAGCTAGTCGGAAAAGATAGCTTTCATGTTATTCCGCTTATGAAAGGGAATATAAGTGAAACTAAACTGCAAACCAGAACTGAAGACGATTTCCGAGCAGTGTCAAAGTACTTAAACGATGCCAAAAAGAATTACTACACGTACCAGCTAAAAAGCTGCAAAGGCTTGCAAGTTGTGCTTAAGGGAATAGAACCCGATGTGACCCCCTCCGAAATTACAGAGGCTTTGAAAGAAAACGGTTTCTGTGCAAAAAATGTTATAAACATTATGAACAAAAACAAGAAGCCGCAACCATTATTCAAGGTCGAGCTGGAGCCAGACAGCAGAACTTTGAAAAAAAACACAGTGCACCCGATCTACAAGTTGCAGTACCTGCTGCATCGTAGGATCACAGTAGAAGAGCCGCACAAACGGAACGGGCCAGTGCAATGCACGAACTGTCAGGAATACGGACACACCAGGGGTTACTGCACCCTCAGGTCAGTATGTGTAGCTTGTGGAAACATCCACGACTCCGAGCCCTGCCCTGCCAACAAGGAAGACTCCCTCACTAAAAAGTGTGTAAACTGCCAAGGAAACCACACAGCAAACTACAGAGGCTGTCCAGTCTACAAGGAGATGAAAAGTCGGATGCAACGAACGACAACGGCACGCTACCAGAACACACAGAACAACTACATGAGATCACAAACGACACCGGAAGTTTTCTTCGCAAAAGCAGCCAGGTCTTCATTTGGCCCTTCAATTCCCACCAACGGCATTTCTTACGCCAGTGCTCTAAAATCAGGCACAGCTCACATAGAACCGAAAATGGATAACATCCCGCAGGCCATGGGACATCCCCAAAGTGACGTGGAAACTATGATGATCACTTTGCAACATAATATGATGGAATTTATGTCCTTCATGAAAACCACCATGCAAACCCTTGTGCAAACCCAAAACATCTTGTTAAAAATACTTGCAGCTCAGCAGTCCAAATAAACTATGCCTAGTCTTCGAATAACTTTGTGGAACGCCAACGGTGTTTCACGGCATAAACCTGAAATAAGTCAATTTCTGAACGAAAACCACATCGACGTTATGTTGCTGGCAGAAACGCATCTCACCAGCAAATATAATTTTCAAATACGGGGATACACGTTCTACAGCACAGATCATCCAGATGGTAAAGCACATGGCGGAACCGGAATCTTAATAAGAGACCGCATCAAACACCACTTTCACCAAAGGTTTGCAAAAAATTATTTGCAAGCTACATCGATAAAATTACAGTTGGGCAACTGCAACCTTGCCATTGCCGCTGTTTACTGCCCACCCCGTTTTACAGTCTCCGAAGACCAATTCATGGACTTCTACAATTCACTTGGGGAGCGATTCATAGCAGCAGGAGATTACAACGCCAAGCACACACACTGGGGATCCCGCCTTGTGACCCCCAAAGGAAGGCAACTATATAATGCACTCATCAAGACATGCAACAAACTGGACTACGTTTCGCCAGGCAGCCCTACATACTGGCCTACAGATCCTAGAAAACTACCTGACTTAATTGATTTTGCTGTGACAAAAAATATTTCTCGCAATCTAATATCTGCAAAATCGCTTTTGGATCTATCATCGGACCACTCACCAGTGCTAATAACTCTTCTTGAAAGCCCGGAATTAATCGAGCACCCTTGGAGGCTGACGTCGCATCGAACCAACTGGCTGAAGTTCAAAAAGTACGTAAGTTCCCACATTGAACTGACTCCACAGCTCAACATCAAGGAGGACATCGACTGCTATGCCGATGCACTGGAGTCTGTACTCGTCGCAGCAGCCAAAGTCTCTACACCGCAAGGGAGGGATGGGCGCACACACCAACACAAAACTAACTTGGAAATCGAACAGCTTGTTTTGGAGAAAAGACGTTTGAGGCGTGCTTGGCAAACCAGCAGATCGCCGTCCTCGAAACAAAGTCTTAAGGAAGCTGGTCGCAGACTTACCAGGGCCCTAAGGCACGAAGAAGTAGAAGCACAACGCCAGTACATTGAGAAACTTTCACCCACCAGCACCAAGCATCCCTTGTGGAGGGCCCACCCAAATCTAAGTGCGCCGTCCGAAACAGTAATCCCCATAAGAGACTCTTCAGGCAGCTGGGCCAGAAGCGACAAAGACAGAGCTTGTACATTTGCTTTACACCTTCGAAATGTCTTTCAGCCAAACCCTGCAACAAATTCATTCGCACTACCGTCGCCGCCAATTCGAATCGAAACTGAGACGGACCCAATTCAGTTTCAACCAAACGAAGTTGCAAAAGTCATCAGCGACCAATTGAAACCAAAAAAGGCCCCAGGCGGTGATCTAATAACTCCCAAAATGCTAATTGAACTCCCAAACTGTGCAGTTAAGGTCATTTGTAAACTCTTTAACGGGATTACACGACTTGGCTACTTCCCAAAAAAATGGAAAAAATCGGTAATCATAAAGTAAAATAAAGTAGCCTTTTCTATGATTTTGAGGGGTTTGCTATAAAAAACATAAGGGCTTTTCACCCCTTGTCAAAATAATAGGCGCTCAACATCCGACGATTACACTATAGAGGCTGGAGTTCCCCAAGGTAGCGCCCTTGGTCCAACTCTATTTCTCCTTTACACCGCAGATATTCCCACGAACGTCCGGCTAACTACTTCCACATTCGCAGACGATACCGCGATCATAAGTCGGTCCAAATGCCCAATTCAGGCAACAGCTCTACTAGCTGATCACCTCGTGGTAGTGGAGAGGTGGTTATCAGACTGGCGTATAAAAATAAATGCGCAAAAGTGTAAACACATAACGTTTACTCTTAACAGACAAACGTGTCCCCCGCTAACTCTGAATAACACGCCACTTCCACAAGCTGACGATGTAACGTACCTTGGCGTCCACCTAGACAGGAGACTTACATGGAGGAAACATATCGAAGCTAAGAAAATTCATCTAAAACTTAAATCCATTGGCCTCCATTGGCTCTTAAATGCTCGCTCCCCCCTCTGCCTGGACTTCAAGGTCCTGCTCTACAATTCAACGCTTAAGCCCGTCTGGACATACGGCTCCCAGTTGTGGGGAAACGCGAGCAGCAGCAACATTGACATTATCCAGCGAGCACAATCAAAAATCTTGAGAACTATCACTGGGGCACCTTGGTATGTTCGGAACGACAACATCCACAGAGATCTTGGCATTCTGCCCGTAAAAGACGAAATATCAAAACAAAAAGCGTCCTACCTCACCAAGCTAACTTCTCATCCAAACCAGCTCGCCAGGGGCCTAGCCAGGGTCTCATACCGGACCCGATTGCAACGAAATGACCTTCCAGCTCAGCAATAGTTATTAGAGCCCTTTAATCTCGCGTCAGTCATCTTGACTGTTAGATAGCTTTTTAATTTAAGATTTTATATACTTATTGTTAGTCTCAATTCAGAGAAGATCCAATAAATAAAATGCATACGTAAAAAAAAAAAAAAAAAAAAAAAAAATGAATTTTTAGCATTTGGACGATATTGGGTGTTAAGGTCTATATAAGTTTTGAGCCAAGGTTTTTGCTCAAAACGCATCCCTCTATGAATTTTTTTTAGCTGCAACCCATTAAGCAAACATTGCTGTAAATTTTTATAATGAATTATATAATTTTTTTTATTTCCAAGGTCGGCAATTAGTTTTACTTTTTCGCTATTAGTGGCTAACTTTGTTGTTGAACAAAACGGTAAATCACTATGTAAATCATGGATACTGTATGGATAGTCCAAGTCCACTTCTAAAATATAACCATAATGTCCATCGCTTGGAATATTTTCTACTATTAAATTTTCTATGTCTATGGGAGACAACCACTCAAAAATTAAGTGCTCCTTGTTTGTGGGAATAACAATAATTTCTCCAGGTATAAGTGTCAATTCTTTGATAAACAAGTGACAATCATACTTGGAAAAATTGTGGAAGAAAACTGGGATAAAATTAGACGTTTTCAGTTCTAAATTACATTAAGAATGAGCTGCACCCTTGTATCTACCTGTATAATGACAATGATCTCGAACCCTATCATCCGCTAAAGCCTTCTCACAAATATGACAATTGAGGGCATACTCAAAATCATAATCGTCCTCTGGATTCATTACTATGGGAACAACTTTACTCAAATATTTTGTATGAATAGTTTTTAAGTTATTTACAAGGGAATTAACAAAATTTATAGCTGAATTACCTCCCGTTTCCATTACGAATTTATCTAAACTAGAATCATATGCACACTTTATAAAGTAAGCATATGAAATGGTACATGTTCATTTATATTAAATAGTTTAGGACTTACATCAATATTTTTACGACGAAGTATGCACTCGAAATCTGCATACACTGCGAACGGAACTTTTAGTTGATGACGCAGTGCCGTATACTTCAATGTCGATTTATATGGGCTTGGGAGAGTGACAACCTTTCCACTGCAAAGCTCGTTGTGGCGAAGTGCGTGACATGCAGTTGATGAAACATTTAAGCAGGTATTGCAAAACCATTCCCGTCCATTATGTGATCCTCTTTGTGAAGTCATTAGTCTATTACATAAAAGAAAAATAAATAAAATAAACAATAATGTAAAATAATAAGTAAAAGTAAATCTATAACGAGTAAAAATGCATACTTTGAAATATTTGTTATCCATATGTAGTGACCGAATCCGTTTCCTTCCAGGAAAAGTATATTTAAGTGAGTCGGCTTTTCAACTCCAGATTGATAAAGAGGTCCAATTGTACTTTCACTTTCCTCATCATATCCGAAAAGTTAATGCTCAATGTAACGTTTTTTTGTATGAAAATGTCTTTGTCCTATATTTTGAGCGGGAATGTTAACCCACTGAAGTCCAAATTTATTCCAGATGTTAAAACAAATCTTTCGGCCCTTATATCTTTATATATGTAGCTTACACTAGGGTTACTTGCTACCTTTGTAAGTGCCGAAATCAAAGTCCATTTAAAGCAGTATGAGTCATTCTTATTTTGGACATTAATTATAGCTTTTTTCGAAAAAAGCTTGGGTGGTGTTGGGATAAATGAGGAGCCAGATAGCGGTTTATATTGATTGAAATTCATTTCCAATCGAATTATGCGGAGTAGGGTCCACCCGCTATCCCTTTCCTGAAACTCTTCCATTTTTATTTTCAGATGGTCTGAGTGATTGGTGAATATGTGGTCTAAATCCGAGTGGCTTGTAACAACTTCCATTTTGCTTTGGAATTGTTTGGTCTCCGTTTTTAAATCATCCTCTTTCACGAGCATATATTCCGCAAAAAGCTCAAAATTAACTTTACCGGACATATAGCTTTGAAGCACATTAAATAAATGAGATTTTAAAGCCTCTCCTGCTTCGAAGAGGAACTCCTCCGGGTATCTTAATTCCTCTCCTTCATTAACATACATATAATGAAGGATTCGTCCCTTGAATCCATCCGAAATCTTTTTGATTCTTCCATCCAAAGGTTCTATAGCATTCAGCTTGTGCTCCGCGGTGCGAGCATGGTGATTCCATTGAACTCCCACCGGGATGAAACGACGGCATGACTCACAATATTTTTGGGCTTGGTTATTCATTTTGGTTTTATTTTCTTTTTCACAAAGTCAGTTGTAATGTAGTTAATTTGCAATTGTAATTTAATTGTTCTCACAAAGTCACTTAACAATTGAGACACACTCGTTGATAAGATCACTTTACTGTTTTTCGAAACTAGTAAAAGAGTAGTTCACTTCAAGAAATTTGAATATACTGATCTGAATTTAGCGAAATTCTAGCTTAAATATAACTTTGAGGATAGATTATTAGTATGAACTTAATCTAATTTTAAAACTAAAGTTTGTAAAGTAAACAAAAAAGAGCTGCAAAGTTTTGATTGGATGATGAAAATATTTTCCTTAAATTTAATATAAGAAATTTGCTTTGCAATATTTTCATTGGTTGATTCATTCGAATATTTGATGGCGAGGGAGGGAAGGTGGTGGAAGAAAGCAGAATTCTCAAAAATAAAGAGGGGTGAAAGTGATCAGTGCCTAGCGAGCAAGTTGTTGTCTAGTCGGTTTCTAGACACATTTGCATTTGTCTAACTAAAACTTCTTAAAGGGGATGATTGCGAGGGAGGGATGGTGGTGGAAAGGCATGCTCCCCCATATGAAGAGGGGATAAAAGTGAGAAGTAACTGGGAAGAACTTCAGTTCGATTTCAAAGTTTACTGGATCAGCAACATCAGCAACATTAACAAAACAACAAAATCAAATAAACAACAAAAACAGTTAAACAACAAAACAGTTAAGCAACAACAAAAACAGCTAAACAACAAACAGCAAAAACAACAAAAAACAGTTAAACAACAAGCAACAAACAACAGTTAAACATCAAGAAACAACAGTTAAACAGCAACAACAACATCAAGAAACAACAGTTAAACAGCAACAACACATCAAGAAACAACAGTTAAACATCAAAAAACATCAAGAAACAACAATCATGAATATCAACAACAACGTGTGTGATGAAATCACCAAATTCCTCAAAGAAAATGGTGATTCCATTTTTGAGGATCATCGGCAGTCCCTGGAGATGATTTTCTCCAAACTTCAAAGGATGGAGAGAGTCGGTGAGAGAAAATCAAAATATGGCGTACATATGGTTTCATGTCCCTGGGCCGACGATGATGTAAGAGAGGGCCCGGATACTTGTCAATGCCACCAGGCACCATACCTTAGAATTAAAGCTATTGATTTAATAAACAAATACAATAAACTTAACCTTAAATTTAAAAATAAATAAATAGTTAAAACAATAAAAATATATTTGAATTTAAAATTTATATATTCTTTTGTTATTGGGGGTGGGTGTTTGTTTTCAGCTATTTCTTTCAGGTCAAAAAGTTAAAAAAAATAAATAAAAATATATTTGAATTTAAAATTTACATATTCTTTGTTTTGGGTGGGTGTTTTCTTTCAGCTGTTTCTTTTGAACGTGACAACAGCCCGTGACATTCTATCACGTACCCGTGTGAGCACCACACTTTCTTAATCTAAGCAAAGGACACCCGTCACACCCCAGTAATTTCTCCCCCCATTAACTAGGATAACCTAAATATATCGCTATGATCACCCGTCACACCGTCTGAGCACCACACCTTAATCTAAGCGAAGGATACCCGTCACACCCCAGTAATTTTTCCCCTGTTTAACTAGGATAACCTAAATATATCGCTATGATCACCCGTCACGCACCCATTAACTTCTCCCCGCTTAATTACAGTCCCGATTTTTGGACCCAATTTCGGGATCGGATACAATTCCTGGATACAAATCCTGGATATAACTATTGTGGACCCTAATTAACGATTACCCGTCACGCACCCATTAACTTTAATTACCCCCCCCCCACACCTGTCACATTGTCCTGATTTATTACCCTAATTACCCTAATTAATTACCTCCCCCTTCCACTTTTTGTATCCAGCTATTCAGCTTTTGTATCCAGATCCCCCATTTTTACACTACTCATCCCTGGTAAAATCAATACATTTTTTCAGGAAATCAGTTACTGTGTTCATATTTTTTAAGAAATATAATTTTTTTTTATTTTCTTAAATTTTTGGACTAAAAATTAGTTTGATTTCAACGATAAAAAAACCAAAAAAATTTTTAAATTATTTTACATATTCTAGTGTTTACAAAAATAAAATGTTTACAACATTTTTTTTTTAATTTTTAAAAATTAAAGCATTGAAAAATAAATAAAACAAAACAAAACCTTTTTAACAAAAAATGTTCTTTGTCGGAAAAAAATGAGTTTGCTTATAAATTTTGACTTTGCCGATTTGTAATTACGCCTCCATGTCTCAATCATGCATTTCAAACGTAGATCAAATATCTATCAATTGCCGTTTACATCACTCAATTATCTCTACTGGTTCAAAAGTTATGATTTATTACCAAAAAAAGTCAAAAGGAGCCACTGTGCGCCGGTGCTGCTTTTATTTTCCTAACTTGCTCGTACATCCCTGCTAATTCCGACATTAACGTTTATTCAAGCCACCTTTCTGCCATTCAACTTGTGATGTCAGCCCTGTGAAGGGTGACTTTAACCTTCCACTCGTTTCATAACTTCCTTGCGATGATACAAACTTTTTGTTACCTAACACTACTCATGATTTTATCGAAGGGATAACCGATCTTTCGCTTGTTCAAATGAACTCCGTAAAAAACAGCCGTGACAGACTTCTTGACCTGATGTTTGTAAGAGATTATTCGCTTGCAACTGTGTCGAGAGCTAACCCGATATCCCATCTGGAAGATCCTTATCACCCAACCCTATCTATTTCGGTTGAGTTTTCTAGCCCAAGTTGCGATTCAGTAACTGCGTGCTCTGCTAAATGTTTCAGAAAAACAGATTTCGACTGTCTTAATTTGCATCTTTCGGGGATTGACTGGTCATTTTTATATGCATTTCAGAATATTGATTCTGCCGTTCATGCTATCTACGTTTCTTTTCTCTCGGCCCTGGATACACTTGTTCCAGAAGTTACTATTACTTCAACTTCCAAGCCTCCGTGGTTTACAAGGAAACGTTCTTATTTAAAAAATAAGAAATCTATGCTATTTAAAAAATTCCAAAAATCTGGATCTTTGGTTGACTTCGCTCAATATTCCTCCACCCGCTCCCAATTCCTTACCACGAATGGTCAATGTTACATGAACTATCTCTCCCAGTGCAAGAAAAACTTCCGCACTGATCCTAAGAAATTTTACTCATTTGTTAACTCCAAACGTAAATCTAACGCATTTCCTTCGTCCCTCCGTTATCGTAATAGTGCTGAATCTTCTAATCTTGGTATATCAAACTTATTTGCTTCTTTCTTCCAGTCAACTTACTCTACACAACTCTATGTTCCCCGTTGTCCGTATCCTTATAACCTACCTCATGCGAACAATATTTTTATGGCATCTTTCACGGAAGGTGATGTTCTTGATGGGCTGTCTTCAATTGACAATTCATTTGCAGCAGGTCCCGATATGGTTCCAAGCTGCAACTTGAAACAATGTGCCCAAAATCTTGCACGCCCTATCACACATTAATTTAATCTATCTGTAAACCAATCCTGCATGCCAGTGATTTGGAATGAATCCTACATTATCCAACATAAAGGTTCAAAAAGGGCTGACATTAAAAATTACCGCGGCATTCCAAAGCTTTCGGCTATCCCCAAACTGCTCGAACACCTGATCACGCACCAACTGCAACATCTCTGCAGCAGTCTGATAACTCCATCTCAGCATGGTTTAAACATCGGTCAATGACGACTAATCTTCTCGAGTTCTCTTCTCTCATTAATTGAGCTTTTCAGAGCCGCTTGCAAACCGACGTAATTTTTACCGACTTTAGCAAGGCTTTTGATTCGGAAAACCATTCCCTACTTCTGCTTAAGTTTTAGCATTTGGGATTTCCTCCAAATCTTTTGTTTAACGATGTGTTTTCAGATGTTGTTAATGTTACTTCTGGTGTTCCACAAGGGAGCCACCTGGGTCCATTACTTTTCTTACCAGGGACCGTAAATAATGATTATTTTCGCTATTTTTAAATGAATAAATCATACACTTCCAATCAACATAGAACAAGCATGACTAGCACGTTTTTATCCTTTAAAGATACACTATGAATATCCTTGATGATTTTTAATTTTTAATTGTTATATTTATTCTTCTATGGTTAAACATAATTTTTGAGCAAAAAAAATAAAATTCAAAAATAATGATTATTCGTGATTTTTATTTTTTTCGCTCAAAATAAAACTCACCAAGCAACAACTTTTGATCCTTTAAGGATATTGCCAATATTGTCCTATGTCCTTATAAAGGGACCCTAGAGCAACAATTGACAACAACCCAGCAGGAAAGTGAGAAGTTGGTTTTTGTGTTCTTGAAATCCTGTTCCTTTTTGCAGGCGGCGGTGTGGGGATAGATAATTTCTGAGCGTTAAATGGGGGTGGGTTTCTGAGTAGCATCAATATCAGGCCACTTATGCGCTGTGTGATTTCTGTGGCACTACGATTATAAAATTTTTTAACAAAAAATCACCAACTTATAATATTTAAAAATTCTATGATTTACACAAAAAAAAATCTTGTTCTCACATTTATCTTTAATTTTTAGTAATTTTAAAATTCGTAGAAAAAATATTAATTATTTTTAATCAAATAAATTAAAATAAATACTATAATCATAATGTCTATAATCATAATATTTATTGATGATTTCAATTTATTTTACTCACAATTTTTACAAATAATAATAAGAATAAATGTGGGTAATGTGGTAAGACGATTAAAAAATTTGATCACATTTATCAATGATTGCCATAAAATTACAAAGAAAAATATTATTGTTTTTTATATTTTTGAACATTTTCTGTGAAATAAAATAATTTGATCGTCAGATCGTGGCAGGTGTGACCCTAACTTACAACGAAATTTACACCAAATTTATCTGCATTTTGCATTTTGGTATTATCAAGTATATGATGCAGGGTCACATCATTTTACATTTCGTCCAAAAAAGTGAAAAAAGTGAAATATCGTTCGGTTAATTCTAAAAAACAAGAAAAAGGTAAGTGATAATATAAATGTTGTTGCTTAATAATCTTTGTTTCAGCGTTACAGAGGTTGGTACCACAGATATTTTCGCCATTAATAACTATAAGCCTCCAGATGCTATCTTTAACACAAACTCTGCATTTCAGTGTCACTTGAAATGTTTTTAATCTTCATCAGTGGTAAATGGTGTGCGGTGTTCATTAAATGGTTGTATGAATAGTACTTCAGTACTAACTTAGTTGTTTAACTTAATCAAAATATTACATTTATTTCAGCCAGGCCGATTGAGACTTCTTGGGACCAGAACTGTTGCGCTTGCATTTCCCGTGTTTGTTTTTTTCTTTTCATAATTCCCATCCCCGACATTAAACATCTGATCAGAGGGTAAATGAACGGCCATGGCAAACTAGGCATATTTCTGGAGAGATCCCTTAATTTTGTATGGAGATGTAATAATGGTAATTACTCTTATTATTATTCCTGGTCTTAAATTCATATCTTAATTATTTTTAATATTTTCAGAAGACAGGCTTACAAGACATGGATACCTAAGACGTGCATTCGGCCAAGCAAAAACCGGGAGTGCTTCAGGCATTAACAATTTTTAATTCCAATGCTTCGATTGTAAATATTATTAATAAATACACATACAAAAATTACATGAAAAAAAGTTATTTTTTATTGTGGGAAATCAGATACTACAAAGTATTGGAAAACCAAAACTGGGAGGGTGTGGAAAAGCAGATATTGCAAATAGAGGAAAACCATAACTGAGCACGTGTGGAAAATCTATAATGCGGGAAGTCGAAAAACCAGTGGATTTTGTCCTGCATTCTTCTGCCAGAGATCCAGATAGAAACCTCATTTCCCCCTTACTTTTTGTGTCACCCCCGTGTATTTTGAAACCAGAGATGGGAGAAATGTAAGGGGTGAATGAGGTTTAGTCCCTTCCGCTTCTATGGAGAAACCTGATGAAAATATGTTATTTTCCAGAGGAATTTTCCCGGTGGGAACAACAACAAAACGTATTTTACCTGTGTTGGTTGCAATTATTTAATATAAGGTCAACTGTTACATACAGAGCAGCAGCAGCAGATATTCACAATTACCAAAACAATGATAATGATAATGATAATGATAATGATAATGATAATGATAATGATAATGATAATGATAATGATAATGATAATGATAATGATAATGATAATGATAATGATAATGATAATGATAATGATAATGATAATGATAATGATAATGATAATGATAATGATAATGATAATGATAATGATAATGATAATGATAATGATAATGATAATGATAATGATAATGATAATGATAATGATAATGATAATGATAATGATAATGATAATGATAATGATAATGATAATGATAATGATAATGATAATGATAATGATAATGATAATGATAATGATAATGATAATGATAATGATAATGATAATGATAATGATAATGATAATGATAATGATAATGATAATGATAATGATAATGATAATGATAATGATAATGATAATGATAATGATAATGATAATGATAATGATAATGATAATGATAATGATAATGATAATGATAATGATAATGATAATGATAATGATAATGATAATGATATACCTAATATATAATAAAAATCCAGAAATCCAGCTTTTGTGGTACAACTGTATATAAAGAAGTTATTTTAAAATTAAGTAAGCGCTCGCATCCTACAGTTTTCTGATCCAATATAATTGCGAATTATAAGCCGTTTTCTCGTCCGTTTGTTAAATTTCTGAAGTTTATTTTATTATACCCGTTACTCGTAGAGTAAAAGGGTATATTGTATTCGTGCAAAAGTATGTAACAGCTAGAAGGAAGCGTTTCCGACCCCATAAAGTATATATATTCTTGATCAGGATCACTAGCCGAGTCGATCTAGCCATGTCCGTCTGTCTGTCCGTCTGTCTGTCCGTCTGTCTGTCCGTCTGTCTGTCTGTCTGGATGAACGCTGAGATCTCGGAAACTATAAAAGCTAGAGGATTGGTATTTGGCATGAAGATTCTTGGAGTTCCTACGCAGCGCAAGTTTGTTTCAAGAAGGTGCCCACAATCGCTTACATACGATTTTAAAAATTTAAATATTTCGGAAAAGTAAAAATGCAGTTTTATTGTGTTTATCAATACCTATCGAAATGTATTTTTCAAATTTTTCAAATCGGACCATTCGTTAAAAAGTTATGCGTGATCAAAGTTTATATCTCCATCTCCCTCGCACTCCCTTTACCTGAGTAACGGGTATCTGATAGTCGGGGCACCCGACTATAAGGTTCTCTCTTGTTGTAGATCATTTCTATTGAGTTTCGATATGGGTGGCAAGCGAAATTTTGTTCTCTGCAATTTTTTTAATTTCCACGCGGGAAATAATGTTTCCGAGTGCAAAATTTGCAAATTAACGTTAGTTGGCGAGTACGTGTGCAACATGAAGCGGCATTTGCAAACTAAGCATAAATCGGAGTATGAAGCTGAGATAGCTAACATTGAGGAAGACGAAGCTGCCGAAAAAAAAATTAAATTTGCAATTACAATGGGCAAAAATGAAGTGAAGGATGCGTGCATCGATTTGGTGACGCTGGAAAAGCTTCCGTTGGCTATTTTTGATTCGGAGTGCTTCAAAACGCTAACGTCTCAAATATTTTTTGCACTGGATATGCCGGCTGTTTCGTCCAGAAACATAATGGGCATGGTGGAGGAAAAATATAATGACATTAAAAACAGCATAATGGCCAGTCTCAAGGACAAAATGCTTAGCTTAAAAATGGACACAGCCACCCGGTGTAATCGTGGGATCTTGTGCGTAAATGTGCAATATATTCACGACACTGGTATTGCGAAAGGACCTTGGGCCTTATTGAGTTAAAGATGTCGCACACGTCCAGAAACATTTGCTCTGAAATTGTGTCACTGCGGAGCCAATTCGCGATTCAGAAGCAGCAAATATACACCATAACCACGGACAAAGGCCGAAATATGGCGAAAGCAGTTGAGCTGCTTAATGATACGGAGACTGCTGACATTGACGAGGACGACGAGGATGAGGAAGAGCTAATGTTTAATACTAGCATTGGTTCCATCACCTCCGTACGTTGTGCAGCACACACCCTTCAGCTAGCTGTGAAGGACTTCCTGGAAGACTTAAAAGCAGCTGATTTTATTTGTAAAGCGCGAAAGCATGTGAAGCTGTTAAGGACGCCAACCTAAAGGTCTGTTTCATAACATTTTATTTATTACCTGTCATAAATTAACTATTTTTATACCCGTTACTCGTAGAGTAAAAGGGTATATTGAATTCGTGCAAAAGTATGTAACAGGGAGAAGGAAGCCTTTCCGACCCTATAAAGTATATATATTCTTGATCAGGGTCACTAGCCGAGTCGATATAGCCATGTCCGTCTGTCCGTCTGTCTTTCCGTATGAACGCTGAGATCTCGAAAACTATAAAAGCTAGAAGGTTGAGATTTCACACACATATTCTTGGGCTTCCTACGCAGCGCAAGTTTGTTTCATCGAGGTGCCACGCCCCCCCTAACGCCCACAATCGCCATAAACGATTTTCAACTGTGTCTGGAGGCCACAGCTTTTAAGATTTTAAAAATATATAAACGCAATTTTATAGTGTTTATTAATACCTATCGAAATGTAAAAGACATTTTTCAAATCGGACCATTCATTAAAAAGTTATACGCAATCTAAATTTTTTTTTCCCTCGCTCTCCCTTTAGCTGAGTGACGGGTATTAGATAGTCGGGACACCAACCCGACTATAGCGTTCTCTCTTGTTTTATATATATATAGGCATTTGAAACTGAGGCAGCATTACCGCAGCCTGTAATTGATGTTGCGACTCGATGGAGCTCAACACATAATATGTTGAGCAAACTGCTGGGCTTTGAGACCTTTTGCGAGCGCCACTGCAAAAATTCAATGAAGCTGACTCCGACTGAGTGGTTGGATTTAAAACAGTGGTGGCCAGCAGAAGCAGCACACATACAATGAAAGCGCGCATTGCGTTTGTATTAGAGCGAGCAAACCCAGCGGGAAAGTGAGAAATTGGTTTTTGTGTTCTTGAAATCCTGTTCCTTTTTGCAGGCGGCGGTGTGGGGATAGATAATGTTCTGAGCGTTAAATGGGGGTGGGTTTCTGAGCAGAATCAATATCAGGCCACTTATGCGCTGTGTGATTTCTGTGGCACTACGATTATAATATTTTTTAACAAAAAATCACCAACTTATAATATTTAAAAATCCTATTATTTACACCAAAAAAAATCTTGTTCTCACATTTATCTTTAATTTTTAGTATTTTTAAAATTCGTAGAAAAAATATTAATAACTTTTAATCAAATAAATTAAACTAAATACTATAATCATAATGTCTATAATCATAAAATTTATTGATGATTTTAATTTATTTTACTCACAATTTTTACAAATAATAAGAATGAATGTGGGTAATGTGGTAAGACGATTAAAAAATTTGATCACATTTATCATGGAATGCCATAAAATTACAAAGAAAAGTATTATTGTTCTTTATGTTTTTAAACATTTTCTGTGAAATATAATAATTTGATCGTTCGTGGCAGGTGTGACCTAACTTACAACGAAATTAACACCAAATTTATCTGCATTTTGCATTTTGTATTATAAAGTATATAATGCAGGGTCACATCATTTTACATTTCGTCCAAAAAAGTGAAAAAAGTGAAAAATCGTTCGGTTAATTCTAAAAAACAAGAAAAAGGTAAGTGATAATATAAATGTTGTTGCTTAATAATCTTTATTTCAGCGTTACAAAGGTACCAGATATTTTCGCCATTAATAAATATAAGCCTCCAGATGCTATCTTTAACACAAACTCTGCATTTCAGTGTCACTTGAAATGTTTTTAATCTTCATCAGTGGTAAATAATGTGCGGTGTTCATTAAATGGTTGTATGAATAGTACTTCAGTACTAACTTAGTTGTTTAACTTAATCAAAATATTACATTTATTTCAGCCAGGCCGATTGAGACTTATTGGGACCAAGACTGTTGCGCTTGCATTTCCCGTATTTGATTTTTTTCTTTTCATAATTCCCATCCCCGACATTAAACATCTGATCAGAGGGTAAATGAGCGGCCATGGCAAACTAGGCATAATTTCTGGAGAGATCCCTTAATTTTGTATGGAGATGTAATAATGGTAATTAGGGGAGAGTGGGGTAATTTCGTCACTGGGGCAATTTCGTCACGCAATATCTCGGAATCCATAAGTCTTAAAAATATATAATTTTTTGTTTTAGTCCTTCAAGACGGCATGACACAACCAATGCATTTTTTTTGCACAAAAGGCCAAGATAATTAAGCTATAATATTAAATGTGTTTTAATAGTTCAAAAGCTACATTTAGTTCTCGGCGAAATTGTTTCTGTATGCCACAATTGAAAAGGGATTAAGATACAGGTTTATTTATATAATACACAGTGCTATAATGTGCATTTCTGCGTTAGTGATTTTTAACTTCGCGCCTAATTTCGGAAGAAAAATAATTATTTCTAAAAAAGTACTGTGTGGGGAAATTTCGCCACCCCATTGCTTAGGGTAAATTCGCACCTATTTTAAATACATCTTTTTTTATTTGACGAGCTGGCTAACGAACAGACTACCGGCAGCAGCAACAAATATAGGACGTCAACAAAAATGGTACGCTTGATCAGTGTAGCATATTTACGGGCGTAAAATTCACTATATTTTTCAGGTGACAAAAATGCCCCAGTGGTGTGGCGATTTTACCCCCTATGTGGCGAGATTGCCCCAGTATATTGGTTTTACTTTTTAATTTTTTATAAATCACCAAGGTAATTTAAAAAAAAGGGGAATGTCACATTTTGAAAGCTTGGTGCTAGCCGCATTCAACAATAAAAATAGAAATATGATAACGTGTCTCAAGATGGACAAAAAATAGCTTTGAAAAATGCTGACGAAATTGCCCCACTCTCCCCTACTCTTTTTTTTATTCCTGGTCTTACAATCATATCTTAATTATTTTGATATTTTCAGAAGACAGGCTTACAAGACATGGATACCTAAGACCTGCATTCAGCCAAGCAAAAACCGGGAGTGCTTCAGGCATTGACAATTTTTAATTCCAATGCTTCGATTGTAAATGTTATTAATAAATAAACATACAAATATTACATGAAAAAAGTTATTTTTAATTGTGGGAAATCAGATACTTCAAAGTATTTGTTGCTTGGCTAGATGCCTGGCATACA